>CM052891.1:45923340-45977097 GCA_028534135.1 Potos flavus
GGGAATTAACATTATGTTTAAGGGAACTGAAAAGAAGCAAGAAGGCCTTACATGACCTGTCTCCTCCCACTCTGACCACATGTCCCACAACTCTGCAGCTTGCTCACTCCTCCCCAGCCATCGACCTATTGGAGACTCTGGAACAAACTAGCTATGCTTCTGCCTCAGGGCCTTTGCATTTACTGTTCCTTCTTCCTGGAAAGTTCTTTCCCAGTTACCAGCATGTTCCTTCTTGAGGGCCTTACTCTGAAATTACCTTCTTCACCAATCCTTCTAAAATGAACCCACCTACACTTCTAATCCCCTTTCCTACTTTGTTTTTTCTCTTTCGCATTTATCAATGTTTAACTTGCTACATATTTCACTTTTCTTTCTTCCTTCCTTCCTTTTCTTTTTTTTCTTTTCTTTCCTTTTCTTTCCCTTTTCTTCCTTCCTTCCTCCTCTCTCCCTCCTTCCCTCTCTCTCTCTCTCTCTTACTCTCTCTCTCTTTCTTTCTTTTTTTGTCTACCCTGCACTACAATGTATGTTCCCTGAGGGCAGGGATTTGTTTGTTTTGCTCACTGATGTACCCTGCAGTCCCTGTGTTTTCCAAACTAGTATTAAGGGGGAAATGTTGTGGGATGGGAAACACAATGTTAATAGGGAGTAGAAAAATAGAAAGCTTTCCCCGTACAAAAAAGTTTGTAGGTTTCACCATAAGTATATGCAGTTATGCAGAGAGATAGATATATAGATAAAAGATGAATTTAGATATAAATCTATTTCTACGCTAAATTATATAGATATATAACATAGTAATGCATGTAATATATATATGCTTTCTTTAATTGTTAAACCCGTAAACTTCTTTACATAGGGTAAGCTTCCCAAGCTCTTTTTTTTTTTTAATGTATTTATTTTAGGGGTGCCTGAGTGGCTTAGCCATTAAGTGTCTGCCTTTGGCTTAGCTCATGATCCCAGCGTCCTGGGATCGAGCCCCACGTCAGGCTCCCTGCTCAGCGGGGAAGCCTGCTTCTCCCTCTCCCACTCCCCCTGCTTGTGTTCCCTCTCTTGCTGTGTTTCTCTCTGTCAAATAAATAACTAAAATCTTTTTTAAAAAAAAAATTATTTATTTTATTTTAGAGAAAGAGAGAGTGCAGTTGGGGAGGGGACACAGGGCTCAATCCCAGGACCGTGAGATGATGACCTGAGTCAAAATCAAGAGCTAGATGCTTCACCAACTGAGCTACCCAGGTGCCCCTCCATAGCTGTTTCATTCTTAAAAGACATATCAGCATGTTGCATCACATATATTCAAACCTGAACAGCATTTCTTTCTTCTGATTTAATGTCTACCTTAAAGTCTTGGAATTGTTAAATATTCTGAATCTCAGCAATATTTGCTAATACTGAAGTAACTTGTAAACCTATATATCCCAATATCAACAGGAAAGCCTAATCCCAAATGTAATTTTATGGTTCCCCATTTAATGTAGGCGATAATAAGAATTTAAGCATTGATTAGATGTCTATACATTAATGTTTATAGCATCATTATTCGAAATAATCAAAAGATGGAACAACCCAAATGTCCTTTGACAGATGAATGGATAAACCAAATGCAGTGCATACACACCACGAAATATTATTCAGCCTTTAAAAAGAACATTGTGGGCGCCTGGGTGGCTCAGTGGGTTAAAGCCTCTGCCTTCGGCTCAGGTCATGATCTCAGGGTCTTGGGATCGAGTCCCGCATTGGGCTGTCTGCTCAGCAGGGAGCCTGCTTCCCCTTCTCTCTGCCTGCCTCTCTGCCTACTTGTGATCTCTCTCTCCCTGTCAAATAAATAAATAAAATCTTAAAAAAAAAAAGAGAGAGAGAGATCATTCTGATGTATGCTACAACATAGGTGAACCTTGAAAACATTAAGCTAACGAAAATAAGCCAGTCTTAGGAAAGAGAAATACTTCATGACTTCATTTATGGGAGATACCTAGAATAATCAATTTCCTAGACAGAGGGCAGAATAAAGGTGACCAGGGCCTGGGGGAGGGGAGATGGGGGGGGT
Organism: Potos flavus; assembly: GCA_028534135.1. Taxonomy (NCBI): domain Eukaryota; kingdom Metazoa; phylum Chordata; class Mammalia; order Carnivora; family Procyonidae; genus Potos; species Potos flavus. The sequence continues at coordinate 45,925,385 of CM052891.1, forward strand.
TGCTGTTTCATGCTACCATTTGGGCTGTTTCTGTTGGGATGATGAGAAAGTTCTAGAAACAGATGGTGATGATGGTTAACAACAATGGGGATGTACTTCACACCACTGAATTGTGCATTTAAAAATGTTCAAATGGTGAATTTTATGTCATGTATATTTTGTTAAAAAATTATTAATGGATTAACTCCTGCACCTGGTTCCCAGACATTATATCTCTCTGCTTCCTTCTGGTTAAACGGTAAAATCTTAAGGAACTAAAGAGATAGTGTGACCATCATTGCAGAGAGTATCTTAAATGCCTGTGAGAATAAGGCCTGCAGTGCAGTCCCTATTATGACCTGATATTCACTGATTTCCCTTCAGTTTTACTGAAGGAAACATGGTCTTCTCTTTTCTGAGTCTGGCTTCTTAAAATTTCCTTTGCTTAAAAAAAATTTCAAAGTTTTAGTATATTTCACCAGGGACCCTCACAAGTATAGGTTCCACCAGTTTCTATCTTGTGCTGTGTTTTAAATAAAGTATAACTTGAAAATTCTTTTTTTTTTTTCTCTCTTTAGAGAGAGAGGAAGCATAAGCAGGGTGGGGAAGGGCCAAAGGGAGAAGGAGAGAGAGAAAATCTTAAGCAGGCTCTATGCCCAATGTGGAGTCTGATGCAGAGCTCTGTCTTTCCACTGTGAGATCATGACCTGAGCTGAAATCAAGAGTCAGATGCTTATGGTGCAGCCACTCTGGAAAACAGTATGGCGGTTCCCCAAAAAGTTGAAAATAGAGCTACCCTAGGACCCAGCAATCTCACTACTGGGTATTTACCCTAAATATACAAATGTAGTGATCCGAAGGGGCACGTGCACCCGAATGTTTATAGCAGCAATATCCACAATAGCCAAACCATGGAAAGAACCCAGATGTCCATCAACAAATGAATGGATAAAGAAGACGTGGTGTATATATACAATGGAATACTATGCAGCCATCAAAAAGTGAAATCTTTGCCATTCGCAATGACATGGCTGGAACTAGAGGATATTTTGCTAAGTGAAATAAGTCAATCAGAGAAACACAATTTTCATATGATCTCTCTGATATGAGGAATTTGAGAGGCAGAGTGGGGGTTTGTGGGGGGAAGGGAGGGAAAAATGAAACAAGATGGGACTGGGGAGGGAGACAAACTATAAGAGACTCTTAATCTCAGGAAACAAACTGAGTGTTGCTGGGGTGTGGGAGGAAGGGATAGGGTGGCTGGGTGTTGGACACTGGGGAGGGTATGTGCTATGGTGAGTGCTGTGAGTTGTGTAAGACTGATGATTCACAGACCTGTACCCCTGAAACAAATAATACATTATATGTTAATAAAAATTAAAAAAAAAAAGTTGGACATTTAACCAACTGAGCCACCCAGGCACCTCATAACTTGAAAATTCTTAAGTTTATTTACCATCACTTTAGAACAATACTCTGAATAGCTAGTTCCTTAATATGTAATACTACACATGAAAACACATTTTAAATAACTCCAGATGCATTCCTTTCTATGTATCTCCATGTCATTTTTTTTTCTCCGTGTCATTTTTTACGTCACGTTCAATTTGGTTTAAAAACGACATTATTAATTTGATGGAAGTAGTGTGGGAACTACTTCATTCATGCCATATAGGCTTAAGAACAAAAAAATCTCATTATTCATATTTTTGACAATAGAATCACCCAAACATCGATCATGGGAAAGTTTTCATACAATGCCTGCATATTGGTACTTTAAAAGCTTCTCATACCTGGGTCATTTGTTACGAGAAGGTGCTATGGACTGAATTGTTTTCTCCTGCTCAAATTCATATGCCAAAGCTCTAACCCCCTGTGTGACTATATTTAGAGATAAGACCTTTTTTGGGACTAATTCGGGTTAAATACGTTCATACGGGTAGGGCTCTGATCTGATATGGTTAGTGTCCTCATAAGAAGAAGAAGAGAGACCAGAACTCTCCCTCTGACTCATATTCTCACACACTGAGGGAAGGCTGTATGAGGACCAGCATGTACACAGCATTCTTCAAGCCGAGAAGAGAGCTCGGAGCAGAAATGAAATCACACCAACACCTTGATCTCGAACTTAGGCTCCAGAACTGTTGAGAAACGAATTTGTGTTGTTTAAGTATTCAGTCTATAGTGCTTTGTTCCAGCAGCCCGAGCTAAGACAGATGGCATTTCAATAAATAAGAATTTCCAGATTAAGAACAGTCCGTAACTGATAAGATGGTTCAGAAAACTGCCTTCTTCATAAAAGCTCCTAAGTCCAAGTATACCAAGTAGTATTATTAACATATATATATTTCCATTTACACCCTTTTTTTTCTGAACAGGGCATAAGGAAATGGTCTTTTCACATGCAGAAAATATAAAACACTTTTAAAAATAAGGAATAATTTGTAGGACTAAATGATCAGGTTCCATAGGCTGATCTTAGAATTCTGGGTATTTGGAGAGGGGAGAGGAAATTCTTTCATTTAGTGGTTTCTGCATCACTTATCTGGACCAGATCTCTAGAGTGTCATCTTTAGAGCTCTCCAGAACATAAATCACGCCAAATGGGTAGTAAAAACTGATAGAAGGTATTGGACTGAATTGTACCATTCTTCTTTCTTTCTTTCTTTCTTTCTTTAAGATTTTAATTATTTTTTTTATTTTTATTTTTTAAGATTTTAATTATTTATTTGAGAGAGAGGGAGAGAAAGTGAGCACAAGCAGGGGGAGGGGCAGAGGCAGAGGTTTAACCGACCGAGCAGGGAGCTGGCTGGGGGGCTCGAATCCAGGACTCCAAGATTGTGACTGGAGCCAAAGACAGGTGCTTAACCGACTGAGCCACCCAGACTCCACGACCATTCTTCTTTCTGACCCTTCGGAGTCCGGGTTCAGCCAATAGGACTTCTCGCATACACCCCTAGTTGTGCAAAAGGACACATCAGGACCCACTAGAGGGCAGAGAGAACCGTAAGGCAGAGGACACGGTGTTTGGGGCGCTGTGGGTGAATGAGCCCCTCTCCTATCCAGGTGAGCCCCTCCAAAGTACTGCTCGAGCATCTTTAAGGCCTGGGGATTAGTTTCCCCCGGAGACAGTGTAAGAGAGCAAAGGCAGAATCAGTAATCCCTGTTGTGACCAGTCTTGGAAATCACACACGGTCATCCCCACCTAGCCTGTCGGATCTCTGTTTCGCACTCGAGTATAAATGCCAGGAAGTGTAGTTCACTAGGGACCACGCTGGATGGAGCCTGGCTCACACTCATGGTGCAGCCTTACACCACTTCCGACTGGGGTCTCGCCTGAGCTGCCCCCTGATTTCTCTCCTCCTCTTGCCCAAGGGAATCTCTTAGGCGAAGGCAGGGCAAGTAGGAAAGTCCCACATTTTCTGCTTGATACGATTGTCTATTGTACCCAAATACTGACTCATAAGAACTCTAGATTCCCCCGAGGCATTGGTTTTCAAAGTTGGCCGTTATTTAGAATTACCTGAGAAGGGGCGCCTGGGTGGCTCAGTCGGTTAAGCATCTGCCTTCGGCTCAGGTCATGATCCCAGGGTCATGGGAACGAGCCCCGCATAGGGCTCCCTGCTCAGCGGGAAGCCTGCTTCCCCCTCTCCCACTCCTCCTGCTTGTCTCTCTGTCTCTGTCTCTCTCTGTCTCTCTCGCTGTCTCTCTGTCAAATAAATAAAATCTTTAAAAAAAAGAAAAAGAAACTAGTGCTTCACCTCCATCTCATTCCTATAGGTTCTGATTTAATTGGTTTGGAAGGGATCCAGTCAACAGTACATTTTCAAAGTGTGCCTCACTGATTCTAACATGTGGGGCAAAGACCGCTACTTTATGTTTTTCAAACACAAAAGCCAGAGAGACCAGCCCAGGTAAAGGACACAAATCTCATTTACTACTCAATTTCAGCCTCTGCCCTCCATCCAAAGAAAGAAAAGACAAGAAGAATAAATCTTCCAGATGATCAGAACTGCCTTAGCCCTCACTGCCCAACCAAAGCTCACATCGCAGGGGAAGAAAGAGATGCATGGCACCCCTCCGAGGTCATGATTTGATCCCAGGACTCCTGCCTTCCAGTTCACAGACCCTTCCCGCCTCTCAAAGCCTCCTGGAAAACCCCAGGGGCTATTTTTGAAGAATCCACGTGAATTTCCCCTTGTCGATTTCTTCAGTGTTGACTCAGCATGTAAGCAAAAGGCAGACGTGTTTTTTCCGAGTTCTCTGTCGAATTACCAAGAGCCTGCGAGAAACTGAAACATTGAAAACTTGGTGGGGGCCGGGGATGAAGAACTGAGAAAAATAGAAAAAGATGAACTTGGATCAACATGACCTTCGCTTCAGGGCCGGCATGTTCAACACCAATTTTGCAAAGGGCCTCCCATTCTTTCAGGGCGATCTGTGTTAGCTCACCCTTGATTCCTCTGCTGCCCCTTCCTTCGGGCCCAGGTAACTGAGATCCATGAATATCACTGATTATGGACACACTTGCTTTATGTTTCCTTCGGGCAAAAGCATTTATTTAGAGCAGAGGTTTTAAATCCCATGGACTGGATGAGGTCCACAGAGGGGTCCTATGTATATTTTCTTTAAGTTTCACCTTGAGGACAAAGAAAGAAAAACAACCTCAATGTTCTCTGGAGGCATCAAGATAAATAACAATCTTGGGTTTGCTTTTCAGTTTGGCAACAATGTGCTAGGGTTGTATCCCTTTCTTCTCTCCTCCACAGCTTCATGCATTTATATCATTGCCTATCCTCCGTGGGCAATTCAAGCAATGATATGAATTAGGTAATATTAATTTCTGCTACACACACACACACACCCCCTCACTGGTGAGATCCTTGCAGATCTTTAATTGCATTTGAGCAACACTGATCCTGGAGCATTTTAGCCTCTGGTCAGTTGCTAGTTGGAATACAAATGTTCAATACCTCCTTGCCATCCTGCTCATTCTGAGCACTCATATTTTCAGGAGGGATTTAAAATGATATTGGCATAACCTTAACTCGAAAGGAGCCGGCAGCTTCGTGAGTATGATGCTCAGCCTCTATATGAATCCAGCCTTTAGCTTTGAATTTTACCACCTATTTTGCAGCATGATTGAAAAGACTCTTCAATGGAAATGGTGTCCTGGCACCATCTCAACCCCGGGGGTCCCCACTTCCTGCAGTGGGGACTGCAGGTCTGGGCAGTGGTCTGGGCAGTGACCTTCGCAGAGAAGGTCATACACCTTGCGTGGGTAAAACGACTACAGCCGAAGTAGAGAGCTGACTCTTACTACAACTTAGGACACATCCCTTGACAGTCCTTTACTTGGAACATTCTGAAATTTTGTTATTATTAGAAAACAAATACATTTTTTTTTCTTTCGTAAGAAAACTATAGTGACTTAATGGTTCTACATTCATTCTCACCCTGGGGCAGGGGGTTGGTGGTTGTGGGGGGGGGAGGGACACGTTGTTTGAAAGTTTTTACTTTTTGGAGCTCATTCCAGGGATGCAATGAACAAGGCTCGATCTTGCGGCTACATTTCGTGAAGTGTCATTATCCTTGTGCCACAGCAAACTAATGGATGGCTGGGAGGAAAGATACAATTTGGAGGCAATTAATTCTGCTTCAAGTCCCAATTCACCCAATGCTAAATAGCACTTGAATCCTGATTCAAGATTTAGAGCCCAGCGGCCGGTGGAAGTCGTCTGGGGCTACTCTTCCTGGCTCCATTCTTCAAAAAGCCTGCCTTTTGTTTTACTTCCTCTTGGCCCTGTGCGGGCGGGCAATTAGATCAGTGATGGGGCTGGACCTCGTTCAGTTTGCTGGGGCCTCAGGCTGCTTTATGCCCTGATTTACGGCAGGAGGGAAGCCTCTGGTTAGCCAATGCTTGGTACTTGCTCAATTTGTCCCAGCCACAGCAGGACCCATGCTGCCATCTGCTTGCAACACTGGGGACAAAAGACACAAGGCGGGAGCCTGTTTTTTGTTTTTTTTTTTGTCCCTCTCGGTGATGCTGCTGCTCAGTATATACTCCACGCTGAAAATGGAATGCGTGAGACAAAGATGCTTCATGCCTCCTGGAATCACCCTAAATGGGAGCCACGACCGCAGCTGGCCCACAGATACCTCTGCCGGGACTCCAAAAGCATCACCTTCCGTTTATGATTTATAAACCCAAGGGGAAATGGTTGTTAAGGAAATACTGCTAAGAGATCAGCCCTATCCCAGGAGAGAGGTGACTGCAGGCAGCTCTCTGGGAGCCGTGGAGTTTGATGACCAAGAACCAACCCCAAGTCAAATGGACCCCCTTTCCATCAGCGCCTCCTAAACCCCTTGGCTCAGGAAACCTCCGCTTGCTCTGCCTTAAGGGTCTCACACCAGGCACCTCGGGCAACTTAGTCGGCATCTCGGTCCTCCGTTTTCTCCTCCTCACGCTAGGGACGTTGTGAGCATTATGATGGGAAGGTCGTAAACACTACCTGGCGGATCGTAGAAGCTCGATGTTCATTATCATTCCCGTCGTGGTGTTTCAACTCACACCACGATGAGTAAGCCGAACCAGAAGCGGGGAATCAAGCGAATCGAGGTGGCAGAGCCCTGAGTTGGGGGCTTAAATCCGGAGACCCTTGCTTTGCAACCCCGGACGGAGATCAGGAGGAGATGGACCGTCTTCACCATGTGGGGACGAGGGCTGACGCTTGGTACCCCGAGTGCCTGGCACGGTCCGTAGGATTGCCTGTGTTCACTCTTCCCAGATGCCAGATGCCGCAGCAACTCTGGGAGGTCTGCTGCTATTTCGATCACTATCTCTATTGCACTAATGAGAAAACTGGGACGTGCAAACACTAAGTAACCTCCCCGCAGTCGCATGGCTAAGAGCCAGGATTCTAAGGCCGACAGACCCACTCCGCTCCCAGTGCCTGCTCTTAACGACACCCCCATCCAGCACTCAGAACTAAGGAAATGCACAGCCCCGGGACCGTGGATGGTCTGACTCCACCTTCTGGAGCTCCTAGCACCCAACTCCTTCATTTTGCAAAGGAGGGAACTGAAGGCGAATTGGAGGTTCTGGGATAAGGCAATGCAGTAGGGCAGCCTGGAGTCAGAGAGACAGAAGAGTCCCAGCTGTGTCACCAAGCAGCTCATGTAGCCTTTCCAAGTCGTATCTTGTCCTGCTCCCACATCCTGGTGTCCTACCACGTGCCTGCCTCACAAAGCTGTAGGCGGGGCCATCTGGGATGACAGGGGTGGCTGTCCTTGCCCCCTCTTAGGCAACTGAAGGGGTAAAGCCTAGGGACCCACCCAATGGCTGACTCCAGCTTCAGGATTCTTCCCATTGCTGTCTGCTCTCCAAAGAACAGCACAAGCACAGAAACCAAAACATAACCAGAGGTCTGGGGAAGATCAACCTCGGCTCCACCCTACATGGTTCCCAAAAGCTCAGAGCCTTGGGTGGGGGTAAGAAGAGCATTCACCTGTAGAAAGAGCGCCACCTGTAGGAAGAGCACTAACCTATAGGAGGAGCTCTCCCCGATAGCCCAGTCCTGAGTCATTGTCCTCCCCCCTTGCCACCAGTCAGAGCAATCCCTGAGCCTCTGGGCACACACCAACCTGCCTTTCCCAGATCCAGGGCTCAGGTTAAATGGGTCCTGGTAATTACCAGATGCCCATTCTCTTAAGGCTCAGTTCAACTCAGAGTTCATTGCCAGATGCTGGGCTGGGGATACACAAATGCACAATGGGAATTTATTTATTTTTTTTAAAAGATTTTAGGTATTTATTTGACAGAGAGAGACACAGCGAGATAGGGAACACAAGCAGGGGGAGTGGGAGAGGGAGATGCAGGCTTCCTGCCGAGCAGGGAGCCTGACACGGGGCTCGATCCCAGGACCCTGGGATCATGACCTGAGCTGAAGGTGGACGCTTAACCAACTGAGCCACCCAGGCGCCCCACACAAAGGGAACTTGAAGGGAAATGGGGAGGCTGGCAAGTATACAACGATCACTCATGGCTGTTGGTGGGCAAGTTCAAGCCCAGCGATGTGGGAATTCAGAGAATGGTGTGGTTAGCACTGTCTGGGGAAGGGGGAATGATGTCCAGCAAAGTGTCGAGCACTTCATGTATGCGATCTCATGTAATTCTTAAACCATTCTCAAGGAGATAAATACATGTAAATTAATTTCACAGATGGAGCTAAAATGAAGAAAGTCATGTACTCATAAGGGCCAGGGCTAGAAATGGAAACTGAGTCTTATGGAAGCAAGAATCCAAACCTTTACTACTATATTCACATTGCTTCTGAGCATTTATGAAGCACTAGCTGTATACCAAGTACTCTGTGACGCATGCTGAACATGTTACCTTATGCAATCCTCAAAGAATCCTTTTGAAATAGATGTTATTAGTCCCGATTTCTAGTAAAAGGAGGCTCGAGTAACTTGCCCAAGATCCTATAATAAGTAAAAGGGCAAGATTTGAACCTAACTTTGTCTAGCCTCAAAACCTAGGCTCCTTTTACTGCACCCTGATTTTTTCCCTTTTTCCCTGTAATTCTTTTTTAACAACACATTTCCAAATTTGATCAGGAGTTTAATGATGCATTGCCATCTATGCAAATTAACATATTCCTCAAAGTCATTACCAGACTTTTCCTTCTCGAGAAACAAATACTACCTCTCTAACCCTGTACAGATGCCTGATTCCATCACTTCCTGGGATAGAGGACTTCTGGGTCAAGTAGCCCAGCGATGCCGTGACCTTCACATACCTTTCCCATAAACATCCCCTCCAATCCAGAGCGAGACGAACCTCCCCTCCACCTGTATCCTACATCCCTGACTTTCAGAGGTAAGTCTTCTCTTTTCAGATACTGTCTCAGATTCAGGAACTCCCCCAAACTATATCTCTGTCTCCCATCTCTCCTTTGACCTTGAAATCCATATATATAACTTCCTATGAAGCAGCACAGGAGATAAATCTGGACGAAGTAACACAGTGCCCTAACTGAAATATGTAGAGTGTAGAATGGAGACGTAAAGACTTCACTGGTTTAGTGATTTTCTGCTGAGGTTAGAGAAAGGTGACAAAGAATGTACGGTCTCATCCTGAGTCTGGAAAGAAGCTTCTGGGCCTTTTCTTTAAGGGCAGAAAACACTTACTTGTCAAAGGAGACTTTTTTTAAAATACAAAATCCTTGGGACTCTTAAAGTTGTTGTTTTCTTTTTATCTTTTTATCTCTCTCTTTTTTTTCTTTTTTCTCTTTTCTTTTCTTTTTTTCTTTTCTTTTTCTTTTCTCCCTTTTCTTTTTCTTTTCTTTTTCTTTTTTTTCCTTTTTCGTAGCTCTCTGTTATGTTTGCATTATCAAAACTCTCTCCTTTGGCACTCTCTCTCTCTCTCTTTCCTCAGCTCAGTAGGTGTTGGGACATCAAGAACACCAGCCAGATAGGAAGGAAAGCAGATCAGTCCAGAATATCCAAATGGGCCCCACTCCTCAGTTAGGGGGACCAGTCTGTTCCAATTTTCCCCTGGGGAAGTTTCTCAATTTTAGAACTACAGGACCTGCTTCCTGGGAAGCTCCAGTGACCGCAGACTCTTCAAGATGGTGGGTCGCCCTGTCTTACGGAGATGAGAATATACACGGATCCGGGTGCAGAATGCGTGTGCAAACTAGAAGGCCTTTGCCTGGATTTCCGTTGGAATGAGGAGACCATCTCCAGATCGGAATGCCCCGGGAGGTGTATCAAAGACACGGATGCCTGAGCCCGCCCCAGAGTTCGGATTCAGGAGGTCAGCGGAGAGCAGAGAACCTACATTCCTGACAAGTGGTCACCCGATGCCCGCAGAAAGTGCAAGACTCCTCCAACTGGGATAACGCCGGAACCATCTTGCCACTAAGCCTGACCTTGTCCATGCCTACTGAGCCATTTTATTCTTGCTAAAGTCTTTATTGTTCGGAGACAGAAGAGTGAGCGCTAGACCCGAAATACGGCCACCATTGATTAATGAGCGCCCTGCCGCCCTTGTGGCTTTGGGAGGCGCTGGCATGAGGCTTTTGCCCTCCGCACCTTGCATTTGGGGGCGAAAGAAAGAAGAGGTCTCTTTAGAAAGGCTGGAGGGTGAAGGCTGGAGGGGCCGGGCAGGGCTACTGCTCACTGGAGAAATACCAACCTGACCCTCTCCAAACCCACAACAAAACCTCTTCTTGAGTGATTAGCCTCAGAGAAAGGTGATTTGTTAAAGCCTTGGGTTCACTGCTTTTGTGTCCTGGGCTTAGGACATCTGGCAGGAGCCAGGGAGCCCTCCGATCCCGGGCTTGAGCTCCATTCTCTGTGCATCATTGAAACACTGGCTACTCATTCTCATGCTAATCCACGAGCCCGGAGAGCAGATGTGAAACATTTCGTTCTGTTCCTGCTCACTTGTAAAGAACTAATGCCACTTTTTTTTAAAGGCAAGGGCCGAGTTGGGCTGAGAGAGGGGTGAAGGTGAAGGGAGGGAAAGGGGCGAGGGAAAGGAGGGGAGTGAAGTCCTGAGAGTGAAGTGAAGTCCAGAGAGACATAAAGGTTTCCTCTAACGATGGTCTCTCCGGGTGGGTGAAGCAGTACAGTTTGTGAACTCGGGGCCAGATCCGCGTTAAGACGGGAAATGCAAATTCATATTAAAGGAGTGGGTCCCTCCAGCTTGCAAGACGGGTAATATTTATAGCACACAGAGATAGAGAGACTTCGAAGGTTCTCCGCAATGTGCTCCCACGGAGACTTCATTGCCGCCCCCAAAGATCTGCTTGACAAAATACTGGCTCACTTCAACTCTTTTATATCTCGAGAATATTTTATATTTCTTTTATATTTCGAGTGCCATTTGAGAATGGAGGCAAGTTTAAGTGGAAGGTGGGAGCGATTCAGAGGAATATATCTATATTTCTCTTTGTCTTTCTTCTTCTCTATGGCTAGAAAAATATGTATAGATTTATAGAGAGAAGGACAGATAAATAAGTCCTTAAGCTGGCAGGCATTTCATACTGTGATTCCTATATGCTTCATTGGAGTGAAGTGCCTATACTATTGATTACATTGTAAATCTGTTAATGACAACATTGATTCAGTGGAATATCTAGATTTGTTTCCGACACTGTCATCAGAAAAGTTCTCAGGGAGAAAGACTTATGATGCATTTGCTGATGGCAGACTGTCCCTCTTGCCCAGGATTTGTGGCCTATTTAATGCACGCCACAGACACAGGCTGACCTCTGCAGAGCGTTGCCAACTTAGAATTGTTTAGAGCTCTCACCCGAATGTCCTCTGCACGCCACCCCTCGCATCACTCACTTTCACAGATCTGCTGTGTCAGGAGCCTCTGTGCATGCTAAGCGGGCCAGACCTCCACCTTCCACCCTTGCGCCTTTCCGAGAAGTCCCTTCAATCAGTGTTGTCCCAACTTCCCTGGTGATAAAAGTAACCCAGAGGGCTTGTGGATCAAAGACCTTCCGGAGGACGTTCTTAGTGGACGTGGGCGGGCAGGGGCTCTAGCTCGTCTAACAAGCATCCCAGGAAGTCTAATCAACAGAAAGTTCTGGGTCACGTTGCCCACGCTCTTGAGTGCCTTTGTGGACGGCCTCTGGGCTGAGCAGGGTTGTAACCTCCAACCTGAGATGCTCACCCTTTGCCCCTTCTCTCGTGATGCTGCGTGTCTACCTTGGCAGGTCAGGTGTTTTAGGGATCGTCTTTGACCTTGGATATCTTGGGATGCCTGTTTTGGCTGCAGGGAGGGCCCTTCCCTGCAATTTTCAGCTACTTGTCTCCTGGTACCTGGTCCTTTGTTCTTTCTCCTGTAGGCGGCGCTATGATTAGAAGGAGAGGCTCTGGGGACATTTGATGATTATGTTGGTTCTTCTATTCTGAAGATTTGCTCTCGTTTGTTTCGCGTCATTAAGCTCAAGAAAGGTGTCAGGTGTTTTCAGTCGATTCTGTTCTGGGTGTATCTGTCCTAGAGAAGACCTCAAGAACACTGAAGAGAGACGTCATTGATCTTCCAATTCTCTCTTCTCCGTTTCTTTCGTCTTCGTTCTCATATTTTAAATTATCTCTCCTTTTTCTTCCTGCCGCCTTGGAATCACTTCTTGACTTTACTCTCAATTTTCTAATTCTACCTTCTTGGGGGTAAATTTTGTTTTTACCGCTTCTGATGAATTTCAGATTTTTTTTTTTCCCATCTGGGAACCCATGTCCCAAGGAAAGCCACCACCCAGGGATACCCCAAAAAGGGGGTAATTGGATCATAGTGCAACACGGCTGTTGGAGTCACGACCTCGTGATTGCTCTGTCCCTGGGTGGGGCCCGCACATCAGAGTCCTTCTTCCCTCATGGTGATTGTCTCTCTCTAGCCTCCCTCTTGTCTGTACCTATAAACTAGGTACACATACACACAGACCCCTTCCAAAATTCCGGAATTCTCAGACATTTCTAAATATCTAGCCTTACCCCTGGTACAGGTGCATGCTACTTCTCAAAGGGCTCTTGGGCTCATCCAAACCAAAGGACATAATGAGGCACCTGCTCAGGGGACCCCAACCATCCATACGTAGATAAGGAGGCCCCCTCTCCATCCCAAACTCAAAGATGATCTCGAAAAAGGCTGTCTGCAAACTTTACGCATTGCTACAGACAACTCGCACAAGATGCTCTGTGCCACACCCATTAAAAGAGTGTCATTTCTTCCCGGGCCCTATTTATCGATTATTTCTGCCCATATTTATTCCTACCTGGATGCCATTGCTCGTGCTATTCCTCTTTCTTGGAAGGCCCCTCCCTCTTCTTCCTTCCACCTATCCAAACCCTAAACATTAAAAAAAAAAAATCTATTCAACCTTCAGATTCTTCCAGATCTCAGAAAGCAACTTCTCTGCATTTCTAATCCTGCATAATTTTTATCACATAATTTGTATTTAATTACATATAATTAGTATCATAAAATATCAGTTCAGGTATATATTTACACTAGATTCATGAACACTGGAAATTCCATTTTGGCATTCCTTTGGCCAAATTCTATTTCTTTGATGGGCATTTATTTTCTTACTTTTATTGTTCTGTATTTTTTTAAAAAAATTATTTGAGAGAGAGCATGTGAGCAGGGGGAGGGGCAGAGGGAGAGGGGGAGAGAATCTTCACGCAGACTCCATGCTGATCACAGAGTCTAATGTGGGGCTCGCTCGATCCCAAGACCTTGAGATCGTGACCTGAGCTGAAATCAAGAGTCAGCCCCTCAGGGCACCTGGGTGGCTCAATTGGTTAAGCAATTGTCTTCGGCTCAGGTCATGGTCCTGGAGTCCCAGGATCGAGTCCCACATCGGGCTCCCTGATTGGCAGGGAGTCTGCTTCTCCTTCTGACCTTTCCCCTCTCATGCTCTCTGTCTCTCATTCTCTCTCTCTCAAATAAACAAATAAAATCTTAAAAAAAAAATAAAAGAGTCAGCCCCTCAACTGACAGAGCCACCCAGGTGCCCCTGTTCTGTATTTTTTTTTAAAGTAACTTCTACACCCAACAGGGGGCTCGAACTCACGATCCCAGGTTCAAGAGCCCCATGCTCCACTGACTGAGCCAGCCAGACACTCTCTTCTTTCCATTGTCAATGAGCTTTTCCAGTGTCCATCTTCTGTCCCAAACTAGATTGCAGATTAGTGCATCACAGAGCAAAGCTCACTGAACACCCTCCATGTGTCGGGGAAGTGTGGTTAGTAGGGCAAACTTATTATCACTGTCATGGGGCACACGATCTTCCAGTTTTCTCCAACTAAAAACCATTGTATTTTCAAGGAGAGCTGCATGCTTTAAAGTCTTGTATTTCTGTTGCTAGGATAGCCTTGAAACAAGATATAAAATACACATACGGTAAATTTGGCTCCAGGGTATTCCCATTGCCATACCTAAAGGGTAAGTAGAGGGAAATGATACTGATTACAATATTTACCATTTACTGATCACTTGCTATGAATCGGGTGCTCTACGAAGCCCTTTATATGTATAAACTCATTTATTGCTCACAATGACTCACTGAGCTATTAACACAGACACATTAAGAGTTCTCGTTCTTTCCTTCTCTCGAAATGGATATTTTAGAACTTCGCAGCTTTGATAGGCTTCCCAAATATAACTTCTTGATTAGTTCCCTCATCATTAGAATCTGCTCTCACTCTTTTGTTAGGGGTACAAGACATGGGATTTAAGAAATATCTTTCCCCTCCGAAGAAGTACAGAAAATGCTATCCCAAAGAACAAAAAGATGTCTAAATTTCAAACACGTTTTTAAAAAAATAAAGAGACTTTCCAGTTTAGCAGTATTATAATTTCTCCCATTTTTTTTTCCTTCCTTGTTTAAAAGAGTAGCACGCACAAGTCAGGGTACTGTCAATGGCAGGAAGGGGAAAAAAAGAGGAAAGATGGCGTGAAAAGCTCACCATCATGAATGGTTATTTCCACTTTGCAGGTTAGTAGAGGGCAGTATAATATCACGGGGCATGGACCCTGGAGCCAGACTGTGGGGTTCAAATCCTGACCACCTCCCCATCACTTAACCTGCTTGCACCTCGGTGGCCCTATCTCAAAATGGGAACGACGATTATTTCACAAGCGTCGTTAATAAAGATCAAAAGACTTGATATGTGTGAAGAATCTAGAACAGACTTATGTAAATGTAAATTATTCTTTTATATAACCCCTCAGTTCCTCATCTGTAAAATGGGGATGCTAGATTCAATCTGATATACCCAAGTTTATTTCTCCCATGGGTATGCAATTAGAAATTCCCCTGTGTCTAAGATTTAAGGATTTTTAAAAAATGATAACTTTACTGAACTGGGAGTGTCTATACTTAGGGATCAAGTATTCGCTATGGCTCAACCATGATTCAAGTGCACAAGAAGGTATACTTTATACCTATTTTCCTTCTGTCCGCCATCTTTCATTATGTCAGTTTGATGATGTCAGTTGAATGGAGACTTCAGCTGCTTAAAATTCTTTGAGGAATTCAGCTATAATTGCCACTCGATCCAAGTCTGCTAGAGGCACACGTGGCAAGGTCAAGTTACGGACAGGAGCTGTGGGCTGGTGGCACATGCTTGCTGCCCTGTAAACTCAAATGCAGCGGCCGAATGGGTAAAGAACATCTGCTAACAAGTCTTCCGGGGCACATCTGTGGTCCTCAGGCTACCGCAGGTGCAGTAGAGGGGAAAGAGCATAGCCAGAAAGACCTGGAACACATCCCAACTCACTCTGGTTCAACTTTCTGAGCCTGGTCTAGCATTTCTAAGACCCTATAGGAGAGCTGTAAGGTTGAGAGTTGGTGCAGAGAGAGAACCCAGCATACAGCTAATATCTCACGCATGCTCAGTAAGCGGTCCTAGCATATGTTAAAGTTAAATGTAACAGTGAATAAATATTAATAACGACAGGAGGCGGAAATTGTGTAGACTTGAGTTTTCGAGTTATACAACCAGAGGTATGTATTCGGCTCCACCATTTTCTAGGTCGGTGACTTTGGACAAGTTACGCTGGATAACGAACCCTCGGTATTCTCATCTGCAAACTGGGAATAATCCCTGGAGGGTTTATGGTGAAAAAAAGTTGGAAATAATAGATGTAGTGTGATTAGCTGAATGTGTGTCATAGTCAATGTTCAGTAGAAGGAGATGGCCGTCCTTGACTCTTCTATCTTGCATTGTCCTCTCCCCTTCAACCTCTGCATATCACACGTCTATATTATTTTTATTCATAGAACTCATTCAATATTTGAACTTATTTATTTCTTATCTTGTCTTATATCTTTCTTCTATATAATATTATTGATATAGATACACAAGACTAAAGGAATCCTGCAGATTTTCATATATTTAACTGTTTTTTGTATTAAAAGGAGTTTTTGACATTTCCACGAGGATGATCGTCCCAAATATCTTACACTCTAGCACAATGTTGGCATGCCCTTTTGCCTAAAATTCAACAATTCATAATGTACGCATTCTTCTGTAAATAGGTCTTATTAACATAAAATACGTCTTAAACATCTGTTCTCATACCTCTGTACTTTAATAATAATGATCTGCTTTTAATCACTGAGTATTGATGACAAAGGGACTCATGAAGGGGGACTTAATATGGTCATGGATAGATTTTGGATTAAATAGAAAAATCTAGCTTTGCTTTCAAGAGATTATTGGGCCGGTCATTATACCCACCAAGAAATTTAAGTGGAAGTCTTCCTTATAAGCCTCCTGACTTCTGACTTCAGCAGAGTCACTAAGAGGCTGAGGACCATGGGAAGGAGAGAATGTACAAAGGCAATAAATGGAAGACATTTCAGTTTTAAATTTATTCCCTGCAGAGAAAATATTATTTGGCATCGAATAGGGTCGATTCAGTGACGGTTTGTTTCATTGACCCTTTTTTGGTCTCGTTATGCCCCAAATTTCTATAATGTCACATTGAATTTGATCAACAGTAGCATTTGAACCAGTTGACCCAAGTGATTGTCCTTAAAACAAGCTCTTTCTCCACCTTATCGTGCTAACCTCATTTTCCTCCAACTCCACTGGTTCTTTCTTCTCACATTTCTTTTCTGACTCCCCATCCTTTACCCAGTCTTTATGGGAAACACGATATGGAACATCAAAGGTCTCAGAGCTTGGTATTCTTCATTTTTTAATTTATGCTCTTTCCTCAGGCCATGATTAAATATACTTCCATAGTTTTAAGTATATTCAGTAAGCTAGTGGCTTCCATATTTTTATCTTCAGTCCCAGCTTCTCCATTGAGCTCCAGATTTCTGTCTGTTTGACATCTCTTTGTGGCTGTCCAATGAGCATCTCAAACTTGGCAAGACCAAAACTCTACTCTTGATTCTTGCTTCCAAGCCATTATGGAATCCATGTTTCCCATTTATGTAAGTAAAACAGTCATTCTCTGAGTTGCTTAGGCCAAAGACCTAGAAGCCAGCCTTGATTCCCCTCTTTCCCTTGTGCCCCACATTGAATCCACGAGGAGATCCCATTGGCTCTACCTCCAAAATACATTTCAATATCTTCTCTTATTAGTACCTTCACCAGTAATACTCCACTCCACAGAACATGATTTCTGTCCTGGAAAATGGTAAGAGTCTCCTCATTGGTATTCATGTGCTTTCTCTTGTTCCCCTAGATTTTATTCACCATGCATCACTACAGTAAACTTTTAAATATGTAAATAGTATCATATTACTTTTACTGAAAATCCCTCAATGGTTTTCCTATCACACCTAGAATGAGCTCCATACTCTTTTCCCTGTCTTAAAAGATGCTAAATGATCTAACCCATACCTCTTCAATGTCACATGTGTTCAATGAATGAATGAGTAGATAAATAAATAAATGAATAAATGAAAGCAACAAAGTTGATGGTTATGAGTGTGGGATCTGGTATTAGATTACCTGTGGCCGTATTTTGGATCCACCAACTAACAGTTATGGGATCCGTGAGATTTAACTCTCGCTGTTTTTTATTTTAAGTGATAGAAACTAGCCGAAATCACAAAAGAGAATTCATTAGTTTGCTCAATCAGGAAATTCAAGGAATTCTTCTGGCTTCAGGTTTATTTGGTTATAGGTACTCAGATGCTATCATTAGGAATTTGTGTCTTCTTTGCCATAAACCACAGATACCTCATTATTGTCGTCAAACTCGGGCAAACTCTACCCACAATGGGGCAGAGATATCTCTGTTTTCATTTTGTTAGGTAGCTGACAATTCTATAGGAAAGAACATTTTTTATTTGGGGGGAGTTTTAGCAAGTCCCTAGAGTTTTAGAAAAACTCTGATTGGCTTTGGGTCATTTGCCTGGTCCTGAACCAATGACTGTGGCTAAGGGATGACTAGTGTTGGTTCGTGTACCTTTCCCTCAAAGTTAGGCTGGATCCATTCTTCCTAATGGATATAAGGGAGGGCCAGCTCCCCAAGGAGCTGTTTTGGGTCCTTCACATGCAAAACAAGGCAAGAGTTCCTCCCTTGTATATAAAGGCTCATAACACAATGCCCAGCATACAGTAAGTAATCCATTAGTCAGATACAAACACCACATAGAAAAACTTTGGGGTGTGGACCAAGTTCTACTTAGATAAAATATTATCATCCTAAAAACTACCACTGAGCAAGAAAGACATGAAAATGAATAAAATATGATTTCTGTGTTTGCTCTAGAACACCACCACAAAATGTATCTAAGGAAAAAAGAAAGGAAACAACAAAGTTACGAACAAAAATCAACAAGTCAGAAAATAGAAAATGGTAGTTGTACTTCTCAGTTGCCTTTCTGAACAAAAGAAATAAATGCATGGAACTCCAGCACGCTTAATAAAAGGGAGGCATGAAACATGGGTGCACTAAATAAGAATTAGAATTATAATATAAAGAGATACCATGTTTTTAAAAATTATAATTTAATGTATATGCAATTTGAATAATTTGATAAGTAGAATAATTTTAGCATGATTTTCATGTTTATTACACAAATATCATATAGATAAAGCATGAATATATTATCACAAAAAGAAATCAAACCATTAAATACAGCAAGAAAAAGAATGTCTCTTTTTCCCATTTCTTTGCTTGCATTCTTCTTAAAAATAATCACTTTCAGGAGTTGGGTGTTCATTCATTTCCCCCCATGGATGCATTTACAAATGTATGGATTTATGCCTTCTGTGTTATATGGAAAAATCCACATGTGAGTTAATATTATCCATACTGCTCTGAAAAGTACTTTTTCGCTTAAGCAAATAAGTTGATGATAAATCTAGTGTTGACATATGGGTCTGTCTCATCCAATGTTACAGCCTTAGAGTGCTTCTCAGGAAGGTCTGCCTTTTAAATTATTTAACTGCTTCTCTGTCGATGGATATTTAGGATGTTAACAATTTTGTTATTACAACAGCACGGAAATTGAGCCTCTCTGTCTGTGCATGTTTGGATACAAGTGCAAATACTTATTTAGCATAAATTCCCGGAAGGATTTATCCTTTCTATTTTGATAGAGGGTGGCAACTTGCCTTCATAGAAATCAACACCAATATAGTTTTCATATAACTGTTTTAGATTTTCTATTTTCTGCTCATTCTTGAAAACATTTTCTATCACCGATGTTTTTGCTCTGCTAATTGGATGAGGCCACCCCATAATTCATTCCATGCATTTCCCTGCTCCCCAATAGCAATCTCTACTCCTCATTGATCAGAAGAGTCAGGGAGAGAAAACCGCCCTCCTCAGTTGTATTCCCTCCTGACTCGGGAATATTTGTAAAAATTCTCAGGATTATGTCCGTTCACCAGGATGGGTCCTGGGGATTGAAAGGCAGAGATAGGAGCAGAATCAAGCTTTACCCCCCTGTGCTGCTCTGAATGAAACAGGTTTCCTCTCTTTTTCTTTCTTTCTTTCTTTCTTTCTTTCTTTCTTTCTTTCTTTTTTCTTTCTTTCTTTTTCTTTCTTTCTTTTTCTTTCTTTCTTTCTTTCTCTTTCTTTCTTTCTTTTTCTTTCTTTCTCTTTCTTTCTTTTTCTTTCTTTCTTTCTTTTCTTTCTTTCTTTTTTTCTTTCTTTCTTTCTTTTTGATGAATTTTGGAATGAGAGACAGGTAGGTTGTTTCTTCATTTTTTACTCATTTCTGCAAGTATTGGGAAAGAGATTTTCTGTAAAGATATTTCAATTTTTTAAAAAGATTTTTTATTTTATTTATTTGAGAGAGAGCAAGAGAGAGAGAGAGAGCACAGAGGGAGAGGGAGTAGCAGATTCCCTGCGGAGCTCGATGCTGGGCTCGATCCCAGGACCCTGGGGTCATGACCTGAGCAGAAGGCAGATGCTTAACGGACTGAGCCACCCAGGGGCCCCAAGACACTTCAATTCTAAGGCAGAAATCTAGCTGATTCTTTTCTATGAATGCAATAGTCTCTTGATCCTCACTGATGGTATTAATTTTCCTTTTTTAAAAAAGATTTTATTTATTTGTTTGTTTATTTATTTGAGAGAGAGAGAGAGAGACAGCACAAGCACGGGGAATGGGCAGAGGGAGAAGCAGGCTCCCCACCAAGCAGGGAGCCCGACACAGGGACCTGGGGATCATGACCTGAGCCAAAGGCAGACACCTAACCAAGTGAGCCACCCAGGTGCCCCTTAATATTACTTTTGAAAAAGTGTTTTTCAGGGGCGCCTGGGAGGCTCAGTTGGTTAAGGGACTGACTCTTGATTTCGGCTCAGGTCATGATCTCAGGGTCCCGGGATCCAGCCCTGAGTTGGGCTCCTGCTCATTGTAGAATCTGCTTGAGATTCTCTCTCTTCCTTTTCCCCCTCCCCCAACCCATATAAATAAATCAAGTCTTAAAAAAAGTAAGAAACGTCTTTGCAGATTTCCCTGGTCAACCATTTTACTTACAGATATTGTTTCTTTTTTTAATGCAATTAAGTATTGATCTGTCTTGATGGTTAGAAGCAGGTTAAACCAAATGTCATTACTGATATTCAGCTGTTTTGTAGCCTACAAAAATAGCAGTTCATATCTGGCTTATCTTTAAGAATCTCTGTTTTTCTGCCTAAGGTTTTCTCTGGAAAAGTTTGGCCACTGATGGGGATCAGGGGCTGTCGCCAGGTGATGTGGGATGGCCCCTTTGTGAACCAGAGCCTCTGAGGGCTCCCCACTGCTGGGCCACACAGCAAGCAGTGTGAGTGGAAGAGGCAGACGGGGAGGGTTGAGCATCATTTCCATTTCATCCCTCTGATGACTTGCCTTTCACTTTTTGAACCCACTCATTGACTATGGCATTGGGACCACATGGGACCACTCTCATCTCCAAAACTGTTTCTCCTACAGTATTTCGGACTGGCTTGGCTCCACATAACTAATCTATTTTTCTGTCTTGCTTTCATCCATTCTGCAACATTTCCTTGATGTAACAATGTCTCCTCATTACATTTTTTCCTTTTCTCCGCCCCCTTAAGGTAATTGATTCACTTTGAGTGGGTGAAAACCATGGATGAGTCTTCCGGCTTACCATCTTGATCTCATTTCTCATGAATGATTTTAAGGAATAATTACTCATTCGAAAAATGCTAGAAATTCTGAATGTAACAACCATGAAGAAAAGTTTTAATTGTCATTAAAGTACCCTTTTCTATTAGGCTCCAGATCTGAATTGTCATATGGATAATTTTGATATTACTCTCAAGAAATATCTAACTTCTAAATTATTTATACTCTTGCAGGCCACTTAAAAAATATAGAAAGTTTGGAGTGCCTGGGTGGCTCAGTGGGTTGAGCCTCTGCCTTCGGCTCGAGTCGTGATCTCAGGGTCCTGGGATCGAGCCCCGCGTCGGGCTCTCTGCTCAGCGGGGAGCCTACTTCCCCCTCTCTCTCTGCCTGCCTCTCTGCCTACTTGTGATCTCTCTCTGCCAAATAAATAAATAAAATCTTAAAAAAAAATATATATATATATATATATATATATATATATATATAAAAAGTTTTCATGTCATCTTAGAAAGCCAGCTAACTCACATTAGAAAACACCTGACAAAAATTGAGCACAACAATAGGCTGGCCTATTTTTTTTAAAGATACTATTTATCAGGGCACCTGGATAGCTCAGTTGGTTAAGCATCTGCCTTCAGCTAAGGTCACCATCTCAGGGTCCTGGGATCAAGTCCCTGCTGGAGGCTCCTTGCTCAGGGGAGAGCCTGCTTCTCCCTCTCCCTTTGTCCCTTTCCCCCATTTGTGCTCATTGTTCTCTCTCTCTGTATCTCAAATAAATAATAAAATCTTTATAAGGAAAAAAAAGAACTAAAACTGCCCTAAAAAAAAAAAAAAAGAAGCAGATCTAGGGGCACCTGGGTGGCTCAGCCTGTTAAGCGTCTGCCTTCGGCTCAGGTCGTGATCTCAGGGTCCTGGGATCAAGCCCCACATTGGGCTCCCTCCTCAGCAGGGAGTCTGCTTCTCCTTCTGCCCCTCACCCCACTCATGCTTTCTCTCTTTCTCTCTCAAATAAATACAATCTTTAAAAGGAAAGGAAGAAAGAACTACAACTGCCTTTAGAAAGTTTTTTTATTCATTGTAGTGAGAGACCACGCGTATGAGTGGGAAGGGGGCAGAGGAAGAGGGAGAGGGAGAAAGAATCTAAAGCAGACGCCGCACTGAGTGTGGAGCCCAACCCGGGGCTCGATCTCACAACGGGGAGATCATGATCTGAGCCGAAACCAAGAGCCTTAACCGACTGAGCCACCCAGGTGCCCCAAAAGGCTGGATTTTTAAATGACTACGGATGCAAGCAAATAAAACCTTAGCAAAAAGCATGCAATAGCAAAATAAAATAATAATAATACCACTACCACGGAGGCAAATGTGAGTACACTTCAACATTAAAACAAATAATGTACCATAAATATTACTAGATCACAAAAAAATAAATAAACAAAACAAGGACAACCTCCCCCCTTCCCCAAGTATCTTAGTGTCCGTATCTTAGTATTAGTATCTGTAAAGGGCCCTAAATAAAATCCAAACCCATTTATAATGAATGTGTATTTTTAGTACTCGAAATAAAGTTAGCTACTTCTTTAATGAGAGGAAGAATTCGTAGTGGGGAAAAAAGACAAACGCCATACTTAACAATCAAAGTATAGAAGCATTTTGTTAATAACATAAGCAGAAGAAAGATATCTGATATTTTTACTATTATTTCACATTATTCTTACAGTTTTTAAAAAAATTTTAAAGATTTAATTAGTTAATTAATGTAGTGAAAGAAAGAGAGAGAGAGCAAGGGGAGGGGCAGAGGATGAGGGAAAGAATCTCAAGCAGACGCCACGTTGAGTGTGGAGTCTGATGGGGGCTGCATTCCATGACCCACGAGTTCATGACCTGAGCTGAAATGGGGAATCAGACACTCAACCGACTGAGCCACCCAGGTGCACTGTCTTCTTACAGTTTTAACCAATGCAACATGGCAAGAAAAATGAATGAGTTCGATTTTGGGGGAAAAGGATTTAAAAATTTTTTACCAACTAGACATTAGGTAATTGTCTACTGAAAACATTGAAAGCAATAGGTGTGCCCAGTTACTGAATATATTTGGAAAAGTTCATAGCCTGCTTAGATTCAGGGGGGAAAAAATCATGAAAATATCATGGGGGAAAGATTCATGCACAGAACAATCCTTCATCTAAATCACTTATGAACAACCACAACAAATAATGCAAGGAAGTTTATGAAGGCAATAAAAAATTTTCCTGTGTCGTACAGTAGAATAAAGCATTCCATGTTCCTTGAAGGGGTTATAATGTATTATATTATAAATAGGTGAATTCCTTCCTCATTCCCCTCCCCGCCCCAGCAATCAATAAATGTAATGACAGACCAATAAAAACATAAACAGCGTGTTTTGGGAGTGACTGACCTAAGAAGCCTAAAACTAGGGGGAGAATAAATATGTGAGAATAATCAAGACATCTGAAATGATAGCATTTGGAGTCTTCAAGTGAAAGTATATAATAAATACAGTGTAGTTCTGATGACAGTGACGGATCCAAGGACCAAGATAAAATGTCCCAGCACAGATTCAAGTACGTATCAATTTAAATACAAGATAAATGTGTTGTTTCAAGTCAGCAGGGGAAAAGAATAGGTATTAGGAAAACTAGTTCATCATTTGGGAAAATAAATGTTAGATGGTTATGTTATTACAAACAGAGAAATTGATTAGGTAAGAAGCTCCCTCAGAGAATCTCTTTCTTGGCAACTCTCCCTCGTCTTGCCCTTACTCCCCATCTATGAACAAAACCAAAGAGATCTAATCATATACAAGCAAAGAAGGGACTGTTTTGGAAATGACTATGCAGCCACATCTAAAAACATTGTTTTGTCCTGTGTAAAGGGTCTTAAAAGGTCACATTCTTTTTTTTTTTTTGTCACATTCTTTTTTTTTTTTTAAGATTTTATTTATATATTTGACACAGAGAGAGAGATCACAAGTAGGCAGAGAGGCAGGCAGAGAGAGAGGGGGAAGCAGGCTCCCTGCTGAGCAGAGAGCCCGATGCAGGGCTCGATCCCAGGACCCTGAGATCATGACCTGAGCCGAAGGCAGAAGCTTTAACCCACTGAGCCACCCAGGAGCCCCATTAAAGTCACATTCTTATATAGGCTGGGATGTGAGTTATTCTAAGTCCTTTAACAGAGGGACACACCCGCGTCATAGGTCAAGCTGTAAAAAGCGTAGAGGTGACTTGGGCATCCAGGGTTTTAACTCGTAAAAATAAGCATTTTCTTTGCAGTTCCAGCTAATATTATTCCAGCAGGTATACCTGTGAACCTGATCTTTTCTAAAAATAGGCTCTTTACAGCTGTAATTAATATTTTGGAAGGATTATGGCTCTGCTGATGCCTTGATTTCGGACTTTTAATCTCCAGAACGAGGAGAAAATAACTTTCTGTGGTGAAAACCTCCCAGTTTGTGGCCATTTGTTATGGCAGCCCCAGAAAAATCATACAGCATGCGGTAATTAATCTTGTGCTTTTATTTGCTTAGTGATATGACTGAAGAAGCTGTGTTATTGTGTAGAAAATAATAATCAGAACTAAAAAGAAAAGGAAAAACCACCTGCAGAAAGATGTGCCCTCCATGGGTGTTGTAAGGCATGCCTTCTAGTGTCTCATGAGAAAACCACGGGTAGGGATCTATACCTACCTCTGTGAGTGCTTCAGGGACAAAAGTCTCTAGCTGGGAAGTCAGGTGCGCCAAAGAGAACTTTCTTGTGCCTTTGAAAACCGAACTGAGTTCCCATTCAAGATCCTGTGTTTCTAAGTGGTAGAAATGTACTCTCAATCCATTCTCGATAATCTCGGGGTCACTTCCGGTTCCCTTGCCCCCAAAACCCTTGTCAATCTCTCGGCTCCCACCCAGTGTCTCCTTTTGGTCTCGGAGAGCGCCAAGACGTCATAGAGAATCTGGGCTTTGGCCATTGTTACCCATTCACTGGGCAACTGATGAGCCACTCTTTTGCCCTACCTGTCACTAGTCCCTCCCGTCAAGGTCATGTTTTATGCCTTGTTCTAGATGGCCAGCCTTCTCCAGATTCTACTCCTTCTTCCAGACCCTGCTCCCTCTCAGTTATTCTGGGTCCTTCTCCAAGCCTCTAGAGCTTCATGGGACCCCTAAACAGTTGTTGAGGGTGCTTTGTAAAAAGGAGGACCACAGTCCTTTCGAACCCTCCTTCGCTCTCAGATTCTCAGGCTCAGTTCATGTCTCTCCTCCAGGACCTGCTGAACGGATGCCTTGGAGTAGAAGGGACAGGACATTGGCTCTTGCTCAGAAAGCACCAGCATGTCACTCTCTTCCTTTCCCTCTGATTTATCCCCCTCTCTTACAACGCAAAGAAAAATTTTGAATCTCCTATACAGGTGGGGAACCAAGGAAACTCACCCAGACTCCCTTTACGTTTCAGATCTATTATTTATATCCTACATCCTTCTCAAGTTCACTCAAAAGATTAATTTAATTTTTATCTGCTACAAAAAGTGAATGTTATCTTTAAAATAAAAGAAAGCATCAATATAGCAATCAAACAAACAAACAAAGATTTGGACTCAGTGTCTTCTATGTTGAGAAAAGCAACTGAGGATAAATAAAATAATCACATAACCCTCCATGAGCCAACTTTCAGCTCCATGTCATTTATTGAAATAGGTCCTGTTTTTCAACAAACAGTTCTTTCTTCCGATGCTTTACCGGGATGGTCCGCTTACGGCAGAAATGTCTCTTGACTCTTTTGCATGCTAATTCGGTTTTTGATAGGGCGTATTTCGAAACCTGCACCCCTTTCTTTCCATCTGGGAGACAATCTGAAATAATTGAGCCAGAACAGAAGCAAGAAGAAGCTCGGGGAAATCTTTTTGTAATGATCAATCTTCCCTGTTATTTTTGGCCAAATCAATAATTCATGAAAATTACCATTTGTCAAGTCCTTAGATAAAACCCCATCCCTTGGGGGCGGTGGGGCCCTGGAGAAATTACAGAACAAAGGAAATTCCAGATACTTGGTGGGATCCACCTGGTCTCAGAGTAAACCGCGCTCTCACTATAGGCAGCTGAGACCCCAGTATGTTCACAAAACATGTGTCCTCCGAGGTTCCTAACAATAGCAGGCTCTATACAGTTTAGGATTATATTTCCGGGTCCGTGTTCCTCAGAACAATGCATGTCACTAGATAGGACATGCCTGAGTAAAGGGAATCGATGGTCCTAAAGTCTTGAAAACGTGGGATTAAGCGAAATCTGTCTTCTTTACTGAAAAGTCATCTCAGGGACTATAATCTGCTAATATTTAACAGGAATCCTCAAGACTTCTTCATATTGCCCTGTAATAATTTTTGTTTGTTTCTCAATCTGGAACAACCACCTTGGTCCTCTCCAGCTGCAAAACTCATACTCCTTCTTCAACAAGGGCCTTCTAAATTCTACTTCCTTTGGGAATTCCTGGTCATCCCTCTATCTGATATGAATTCTCAATAACTCACAGCTTGGAAATCATAAATCGGTAGTCATCGTCTCACTTGCGATGGGGAAAACCATTTTTCCCCCAGTGTGAGAGGAGTGAGGACCACATCTGATTTAGAAGGCAATCGAGAGTCCCTGTGATCTGGTTGCAAGCCTGCCTCATCGTTTGCTGAGAGTTGACTCAACACCAAGACCGTATTTTCAATCCTGAATGGGACTTGACCCAGCTTCCATTTGGGTTCGTCCCTTTGACCGCTACCCACCCCACCCCATCTCTCCAGTCCTGTTGGCACATCTCCAGGTCAGTTTAGAGCCAGAAACCAGCCTACATGACTGCAGAGCTAGAGAGAAAGGCCAGTTGGCAAATGAACAGCAGACCAGCCATGGAAAGACCAACTCCATGGCGATACTTGGAGTGGATTCTGACTTCTGTTTCTCCTTCATCTGCTATATCTACTCTATCACGTTTCTTGCGTTATGAGATCCTTTAGATTTCCTCTTCTAAGAGAAGAGAAATTTTTTGTACCCCCTACCGACACTGCAGTTTGGGATTCTATGATTTTACGGCTAGTATTTATTTAATTACAGCTTTTTCGCTGGGTTGTCCGCTTCAAGCTTTTCTACCTTATCCAGCATTCGGTTCTCGAAGTCATTTTCTAAAATGCTACCTTTATGAGTCCCGGGGCTGCGAACAAGAAATCAGGCGCTTGAATTTGAGGTCCGAAGATCCCGGATCTTCTTTTTTTGTCTCTTCGTTTTTGTCTGTTTCGATTAGAAGCGAGTCCAAGTATGTGGGACCAGGTAGTTCATGTCCCAAGTAAGGATGTAATAACCTTCTATTTTCTTAATATTGTTGTGATTGAAATCAGTTCTGAGAAGCAAAAGGTTCCCATTTGTGAATGATAAAGCTTGTAAAACCTATATTGGAATGATGTGCACATATAAGTCAGAACAATAGGTATATTTGTTGCATAAGAGTCATTGATTATTGGGTTTCAAAAGCAAACCTTCCTATATCATAGTAAAAAAACGAAACGAAACAGTAATGTGTCAAAGCTCTCATCAGGTAAATACAAAGATGACTTAAGGTATCCAGATTAGCTTACTGCATCTAAGCTACGGTTTCCAGAATCAGGCTAAGTGGTGAGTTCAGGCCTGGCTGGTGTGTGGGGGCAGAAGATCAAGGACAATCCGACACCTGGCGTGTCTCACCTGGTGAGCATGCTCGGTACAGGCTGGGGTCATTAATAAGATCACCGGTGGGACCGTCTGGTCACGTGGCAAGAAATTCCATATGGTGGAATAGGAAACGAGGTTTGATGCTCTTGAGCCAAGACATGCTGCCTAAAATCTCAAAGAACATTGGACATAGCAGAATTTACTCCAGTGTGGAGAGGAATCGGGGTCTCAGACCTCTCTCCCTGGCTCACCTATGTATTCCTGTGTTGACTTCCTCCCCAGGCAGGTTCCTCCCTCCCAGAATAAAGTATGGCGGCCAGCAGCTCCAGCTTATCTCCTGCCCACCTAGGGCAAGGGCACAGATTTCCAGGAATCCCAGCCACGTCCTGCCCTTGGACCTCTGGGTCTGGCTTATTTACTTGCATTTTGGAAAACCAGGTGTTGTCCAGACTGATTACTCTGACATCGAGAAAGTCAAGGGATGTGTTGAGCTGTGTTGCGATTTTTACGGCGTGAGTGTAAGAAGGACTTTTTGCCTGGAGGCCAACCCAGGTGCTGGTTTTAGAAAAAGGGCAGACAAACATTGTAGGTGACCGCTGCCTTCCTGTCTCTGGTCTGAATTGTCAGAGGTGCTTTCTGGTCCTTCCCAGGACCTCACACAGGTCACAGGCAAACTTCATCCTGGAGACTTTCAGCATCCTGGAGACTGGAGCAGGGGTGGGTAACCACTAGGGAGAGAGAAGGAAGCTGAAAGTCACCAAACATCAACCTTACCTATTTACCCCTGAATACGAGACCAGCTTCTATGGTAACAAGAGCTTTTCCTAGCAGAACCTTATCACTTTTAATGAGTGGCTATGCACTCTAACCGGGAAGGACGGGAGAAAGGGAGACGGAAGAAGAAATTGCAACCAAGTCCATTGTGCTCCTTGGTATTTATGATGGCCATTGTTCCTCTTGGAAAGCACCCATTTAATAATGAGGAGCTGGAATTGTTTTCCATTCTAATAAACGCATCTGAGTGGATCAACGACAAAGCCTATTCTAACGAGTTGTGGAGGATGACTCTCAGTAATGTTATCCAGAGACCTTAATCGGTCTTCTCCATGTTTTTCTCATGATGAGACGTAATGCCACATACTTCTCCCCTGCTGTTTCGTCAAGAATCTTTCTTTCCCTGACTCTTTCCCTGAGACATTGTACTTCTCTTGTAAATACCCACCCCATTCTGTTTAGATGCTGACAGATACACCCCTTTCACCAAAAATAACGTCCCCATTGATGTTGCCCAGCAGGGCAGCCACTAGTCACCTGTGGATAGCGAGTATCTGAAATGTGGCCAGTCCCAATAAAGACGTGTTGCGAAGGTAAAATACACACTAGATTTTGAAGCGTTGGTACGAAAAGGAAAGAACATAAAATGATCTCGATCATTTTTATAGTGACTACATGTTGAAGTCAGGTTTTTAGATATGGCGGAGACGTTATTAACATTGATTTCCCCTGTTTCTTTTTTACCCTTTTCAAGGTGGCTGCTAGAAATTTCAAAGTTGCCTTTAAGGCTTGTATTTGTGGCTCAGAATTTATTTGGGATGTACAGAGCTGCCCTAGGCATTGTGTGTGATCCTAAAACCGTATCTCCTCAATAGTGTAGGTCTTCAACGCTCCCATAAAGAAAATACCTGTTTGCAATGAGAAAGCATAAATGCATGATCTCGTATCCTGTTGGAGCTGGAAGGGAATGTGGAGACCATCATTTTCTCAAGGAGGAAACCAAGGCATGTTTGTTGGCACTTATGAGACTGTGTACTCAGCCTCACTTTAAACTGGTCTTTGTTTTTCTGTCTTCCTTCTGCAAATCAGACTGACATAGCTAGAGAAAAACTTCAAAATATATTAAAGCTCAAGACAGTATTAACACGGAACAGGTTTGTGGATATCCAATTTTAGGACACAAAGAGATAGCAGACCTTGGCAGTCCTTCCTGTTCATCCTTGTAAAAGTTCATTGCTTTAAGGCATCAGAAGCTAATAAGCTCTTGGCTGCTTTGTAGAATAAGGTGGGATTGGTACTTCATAAACATAAAACCGCGTCTAGCAAAGGCACAAATACCCCAGCTTCACCCACGCACAGAGTTAGAATCACTAGATGTTCTTTGAAGGGTCAGTAGGACTCCCCTGACTTCCACTTTCCTGGTCGAATAGAGCACAGAGCGCAGGAAGGCAGGCGAGAAGGTTGGGAAGTCCCAGCAGCGGGCAGCTTAATTAATTCCCTGTGAGGCCCAGGACTCGGTGCCTGTTGGGGGGGGAGGGGGCCGGGGGTGCTGGTCAGCATCTACACTGGGCCCAGAAAGCTGCCAGTGGAACTGACACGGGTTGGTGCCCAGCGGTCAGGCTACCGCCCACATTGCTGGGCGTCCTGCTGAGACAAGGAAGCTAAGAAATCGGCAACAAATCGAAATGGAATAAAAAACCACCCCATGCACGGTCCACGGGCCACCTCCCTCCATTAAACAGCAAGGTGATTTGTATCCCTTCCTGACCTACTCTCAGAGGAGCGCGTGAAGAGGATATAGGGTCAGCGGAGGCAAGAGAAAGAGGAAACCGCTGTTTAGGAAAGGATATTTAACTCCTTTAGCCAGACGCGTGCGCACACGCGCGCGCGCACATACACACACACAAACACACACCACACCCCTACAAACACACACGCTAGTACAAACATAAACAAATTCCTTCCTCAAAAGGCATATGGATGTGAAATCGGAGCTGATTTTTTTCTAAAACTCTTCATTTCTCTCCTTGATTCGTTTATTGGTTCGTTTCCCAAGAGGTGGTTCCTTTCTCGGTCCTGGGGAACTCTGGATCATCCTAAACTAATACAAGGCAAGACGGGCACAAGGAAAGACAAAATAAAATACTGCCTGGGGACGAAAAGTCTTGCCTCCCCGGCCCGCAGCGGACAGTGGAGTAGGCGCAGGTCCGAGCGGCGGGGAGGAATTCAGGGCGCCCCAGACAAACGGGGGCGTGGCGTGCCGCGGGTACTGGCAAACGCAGCCAACAAAACTTCCAAAGGGCCGGGGAGGTGGCAGGGGGCGGGGCGGGGAGGATGGAGCGACAGAGGCGGGAAGCCGAGGCTGCGGGGCGGCTCGGGT
Organism: Potos flavus; assembly: GCA_028534135.1. Classification (NCBI taxonomy): domain Eukaryota; kingdom Metazoa; phylum Chordata; class Mammalia; order Carnivora; family Procyonidae; genus Potos; species Potos flavus. The sequence goes on from CM052891.1 coordinate 45,956,286, forward strand.
GGAAGTCAGCCCCCGGGGATCCGGCCGGCCCTAGCTGTCAGTCAGGCTACCCGGGAGCCCCCGCAGACCCCCCGCTCTCCGGAAAGGGGGCGAGGCAGCGGCGGTACAGGGAGGGCGGAGTGGGGAAGGGGCGTCGCCCCGGTCGCCCCCGCCCTCTCCGATGTCATTGGGCCGACGCTGCGGGGTCCGCGCCACCTTTTCTCCATCCCACCGCGTCCGCTCGGCTGCGCTCGTCCGGGGGCTGGTGCGGCCCGGGCCGTTGACGTCACCGCCAAGTTTGCTGCCCTCCTCGCCCCACGTGTGGCGGCGGCGACGGCCCGGAGGCGGCGGGGGAGCGTCTGCGAGCGCAGTGGCGCGGCCGCTGACAGGTCCCGCGCAGCCAGGCTCCGGCGCGCCGCTCGCGGGTGGGGACCGAAGGCAGTTTGGAGCAGCCGGGCGCGCGCGAAGAGGGGTGCACGGCCCGCCGCGGGCCTCTGGTTCCGGCTGGGGCAGAGAGAGTCGGTGGGACCTCGCAGCGGGGCGCAGAGGGCGCGCCCGGGCGGCCGCGGGCACGAAGGAAGGCACTGTCGCTCGCCGCTGTCTGCAGCGCACGGAGCTCCGCGGCCCGGGAGCCTCGGGTCCCCTCCCCGGGACCGAGCGAGGGATGCACAATCGCTGAGCCGGGATCCACGCCGAGAGGCCGCTCGGGGCCGGCGCTGAGACGCACGCCTTCGCCGCCGCCGCCGCCAGGACCCCCGTTCCGGCAACTCTCAGAGAACCCGGGCGCCGAGCGCGACCCCAGGCTCGGGACTCGGGCGAGTCTAAGACGATGGTTTCTTAAGCACGGCACCACGACCCCCTCCCGCCCCGTCGACCGGAGGCAGGGATCCCGCGCGCGAAGCCCGGGGCTCAGTCGCCCCGAGGCAGCTGGCACGGCCGCAGGGACGCACCGGCGATGCGGGCCCCCCCGCAGGAGGTCGCGGCACCCGGCGGAGTCCCGGCCTAGCATGGCCCGCGCGTGGCCCGACGTCGCCTCCGGCTAGGATGGCCCCTCCGGGCCCCGCCGGCGCCCACCCCACCTCCGCCGAGCCGCTGTCCCGCAGCATCTTCCGGAAGTTCTTGCTCATGCTCTGCTCCCTGCTCACGTCCCTGTACGTCTTCTACTGCCTGGCCGAGCGCTGCCAGAGCCTGGCGGGCCCGGTGGTGCGGCCGTCGGGCGGCGGCGCCGAGGCGGGGGCCCCGGGGCTCAGCGCCCTGGCGGGGGGCCCGAGGGAGCCGGCCGTGTGGCCCGCGGCGGCGCACAGCAAGCGCCTCCTGCAGCTGCGGCAGTGGCGGGGACGCCGGCCGCCCGCGCCGCGCGACGACGGCGAGGAGGCGGCCTGGGAAGACGAGGCCCCCGGGCTGGCCGGAGGTCCCGGCGGCTCCGGGGCCGGGAGCAGCGTGGCCGAGGCCCCGCCGGGGACCCTGGCCCTGCTGCTGGACGAAGGCAGCAAGCAGCTGCCGCAGGCCATCATCATCGGCGTGAAGAAGGGCGGCACGCGGGCGCTGCTCGAGTTCCTGCGCGTGCACCCCGACGTGCGCGCCGTGGGCGCCGAGCCCCACTTCTTCGACCGCAGCTACGACAAGGGCCTCGCCTGGTACCGGTGAGCTGGCGCAGGGCACAGCCGGGGTGGTGGGGGGTGGTGGGGGGCCGCCGAAGCGCGGGGTGGGCAGGGTGCGCGGGGTGGGGGGGACCCCCGCTCCCCTCCTTCCTGGGTTCCTGCAGAGGGCAAAGGGTCCTCAGTGGTTGCCTTTGAGTTGAGGGGTCTCGTTCCCCCCGTGACTTCTGCTTCCAGGGAAGTGGGTGTCGAAGAAGGCGGTGGGAGGGAAATTTTGGCCTTCATGATTTCTTCTTTAGTCCTGGGGACTTCCTTTCCCTCATACAGCCAATCCCATCTTTTCCTCCTGCTCTGGGAAAGTGGCCTTGCTCTTAGCTAAAGGAGGGGAAAGGTACCTCCTAAGTGAGAAACCTGTTCCTCGATTTTAGCCTTGCAGCCTCATCTATGCGTTCCCCAGGACGCCCAGTTTCTATTTCTTCATCTGCGGAACCATCCCCTGGGGCTCCCTCCTCGTCTTTGCCATCGGGTATTCATTTACCTTGACCCTTGGCCAGATCATTGTCCTGGGCGGTAAGTAATATGGAGACTTCGTAAAAGTGTCAAGAAGTACAGTCTAGGTAGTTGGGAAATGAATGTTCGCGCAAGTGCTCCCAGGCAGTCAATGTGCTTTAAGGAAGGGCTTCCTGGAGAAATAACTTGTTTTTGGTGAGGAATGAGTTTTGCAAAGTGTTCTCTAAATGTAAAAGGAGTGGTACCTTGTGTTTTTGGCCTGGCGGAAACTTTCCTAAAGATCTTCAAACAATTCCCTTTACACTTGAGGTAGCCAATTTTTTTTTTCCTTTAAAAGAAGAAAAGGGCAAGAAATAGGGACACTGATTACACTGTGAAAAAGCCTCCTAATAAAAGTTTCGGAAACAAGTCTGATTTGGATCTTAATCTTAAATTTGCCAGTTTTTTGAAATTTAGACCACCTTTAATAATGGAATCAGCCAAACTCCCAATAAATCCTGGTGTCACGTGGATTTTATTTGCCGTAAAATATTGGCCTGTTTCTTTCCTCTGAGAACAACCAAAAATCATGTGGCCAGAGTTCTCATTTTTTACAGTTTTATCTTGTTCATTAAGTACGCATTCTCTTTGTTATTTTAACTGAAAGAACATTGCAAAAGCGACAGCACAATTTAGATATATTTCGAAAGTCCACTAAATAAATAATTCATCTCCCAAACAGAAATGGACATGATCTGACAAGTTTATTTACTTGAGGCTGGTCAGACACACCCCCAGATTGATTTCGGGAGCCGAATTTACAGTAACCCAACTTAGGAGAAAACATTTGGTCCTGAAAGTCAAGTTCAAACATTAAACACTTTTAAAACAGTAACTTTCCATTTGTTGGAAAGAAAAACAAACAACCTTCCCTTGATATAGAATATATATCGTTTAAAATCATCAGCCACTTAAAAAAATCCCCTTGTGTTTCTATCATGTATGTTGTATTCTCTGGGAAGTTCTTATAAAAATGACCTGTTGAATCTGAAAACAGCAGGTCCTTCTTTTTAGCACAAAGGCAGCTCTGTTTTTTCCATCAAGGACACAAGAAAGAAGTGATTAAAGACCCCTAAAACTCTTATCTATAGCAGTTTGCATTGAATTGGGCCTCGTATAGTGCCGTAAGGGAACACATTTCAAGCCAGCGTCAGGAAAGGTCTAAGACAATGTTTGGCTCTGAGGTGCCATTAAATACGATGAAATATTTAGTACTAAAACCCTTTATTTTCGTTTTGCCATATAGACCCTATTTCCACAAAGTAGGATTGTTTCTTCTTATTCCAGAAATGAGTATTTGAGGGTGCAGGATATCTACAGACCTGAATCTTATTTTCCGCGAGCCATAAACTTTCAGGTCACTCTCTCTTTTGGAAACTAGATGCACGCTGTAAAGTAAATCTCTCCTTGGATTGTTTATTCCAGCAGAGGAGTGCTATAAAGCAATTTATGGTAGTTAACAAAAATAACTGCACGGTAGACTTCATGGTTTGGTGAATTTAATTTTCTAAGTGTCGGAGCAATGTCTTTGTTTTACCATTTGCAATGGTTTTTATTGGATGCATAAATTTAAGTTTAACTCAATTACATATAAAACTCTTATTAAAAAAAAACCTTCCACCTATGCAGCCTGGATTATGCGATTATTTAATGAAATTTTGCCACAGTTCTCTTTCATCTTGACTCTGAACTTGGGAGTTTGATGTTTGCGAGAGAAACTGAAGACTAAGTATGAAAAAAAAAATCCCTTTCACGGAATACTACTTAACCTATATTAAGTGCACGTTACTGCTTGTGTTTAGCTGGTATTTACAATTAGGGATTTGGTGAGACCTTCCTGAGTCAGCCCCAAATTTGTAATATGGGATTTTTACCACATACTGCTGACTCCCCTGCCCCCCTCCCCCAACATGAGCAGAAAGAAAACTGCAGTGTTTGCACCCTGAAGTGAATTATGGAAGGAAAAAATGTGTAAAATACTTTTTAGATGCTCACTGACATGGGACAATCCTATATGTCCACCCGCGTGTTTTTTTGCCCGGTGAAATCTCAGTTGGCAGTGCCCCCTACTGTCGAGACAAAGGGAAAAGTGTGTTGTTAGGAAGTTGGAGGAAAAAGCCATGGCGAATGAGTTTGAGAATGAAAACAACTAGGACACCATGGCTGGGATGTTTCCATAAATATCCCTCCCTGGGAGAAATGAAAGTACTTTGTAAATTGCACCGGGAGACCAGTCTAATCTATTTCTTCCTTTGGACAGATTGGTAGTAAAGGCAAGAAAGTGAGTTTTTTGAAAATCTCTAAGAAAGGAAGTTACTCTGATTTGGTTTAAGATGTCCTAATATTATTCTGGAACAAATGTAAACAGACTGATACTTACATGCCGGGAAATTTGTTAATGATCATAGGGGATGCTACTGCATGTGAAACTCCACCCTGATAGGGTTTTAAAAAACATTCCACATTACTTAATTTAGCAGACATGATACCAGTGCAACAAATGTTTGTGGCTTGCATGTCATGGGAAAGCAATGCTTTGGGATGAACAGTCTGCATTTCCATTGTATGGGTGGCGGGGTCATAAAGGCACGTAGGAGATTGTTGCATTTGCTTGAAAACTCTGCAATCTTTTCTGGAAGTCAAATGCCTCTATTGTAGTTCAAAAGCAGGTTTAGAGTTGAATAAGAAGGCCTCCCTCTCCCTGTGTATTTCTGCGCCAACAAGATGTGTTGTGTGTGTGTGTGTGTTTTGTAAGACAAATGATACCTATTTATAAAGCATTAAAGATATATGTGCACACATACCTATATATGTATATATAAATAACACTGTATTTTCTGTAACATTTCCTTCTCGTCTCGAATTTTGGGGCAAGATAGGAAGTGTTCCACGTTTCTAAAAGCGCTAGCATTTTATGTGTTGATAATCTGAGTGGAGAAGAGTATCACTAAAATATTTTACTCTATAGCATCCAGGAAGATCAAAGATCCCTCAGCTTGGGGTTTAGGAGTTGGTTCTCTTCCCCCCTCCAACCCCCACCCCAGCTTCATCAGAATTTAAAATTTTCTGGCCTCTAACGATCATTGCCTTGTTTTCCAAGCCTACTGAAGAGGCAGACGGAACAGAGGAACTTTCGGTTCCTATCAGGAGAAACCGGCCTTTCTTAGCAGCTGGGAGCAGCTGCAAAGTACCTCCATGTGCAGTTTCCCACCCTCCTGAGCCACAAGCCCCTTCTGCAGGAAGGGGTGGAAATGAAATTCGAGCCCAGGGAGCTGCAGAGTCCGGCCACCCATGCAAGGTCACAGGGACTGAAGTCCAAAGAGAGAGCTCCTCTGTCCTTAGAGCAGCGTTAAGGACGATGGGAAAGGATGTGGAGTGAGGAGGAAAGCGGGAAGAAGTTGCTTTGGACCTCGAGTCTAGGGTGCTTGTCTACAGGGGGAGAGGGTGCAATTTCTCTTAGGCATAGAGTTCCCAGGAGCTCTCTATCCATAGAGGCTGCAAACAGCCCCTTTGAGAAGCTGAATGTTAGCTGAATGTCTCCCCTCCGGGCTTAGCATCCCAGTAGACGACTCCCAGCAATACCAGTCAGACAGCCTAGTCCCCGTGAGTATGTGTGTGTGTCCAGGCGTGTGTGCAAGAGCAGACACCGCGTAGGTGGGGAAAGTGATGGAATTAGTAAGAGGCAGGTTATTCAGTGCCTGTCGAACTCCCGAGTACCATCAGACACCCAGGGTATGCAGCAGGCTTTGGGACTGATGAGTCCAGGCATTAAAAACAACGGCAGCGACAAAAACCACGTTTGTTATGGCCTGGAACGGGACTACCTCGCGTGCTTTAATATTCTTTTATAACAATGAGCGGATACGTTTTATGTGAAAGGCATAACTGTCTCGGAGCGAAAAATCCTCCATAATACGGTCATCTGCCCTTCCCTTAAAAAGAGAAGCCTCTGGCCAAAATATGTGTCTCGTATACATAAGTCTGTTGATCGGCCAGCAAAGCAAACGTGCCAAATCCGTATTTCGGAGGGGGTCATGGGAATCAAATAATAAGCCTGTGCAGTTAATAACATCAGGAGGCTACCCTTACATAGACCAGATGCTCACATTGCGAGGGGAAGAGTGTCACAGAGCAAACAAACCTACTTGATATAAACAACGAAGGGGCCTCCCATCTCTAAGGGGGAGGAAGCGCATGAACAACCACAATTGCAATTACCATCAGTCCAATTGCCCGGCCCCGTTGGGAACTTTACACACTTAGCGCGTTTCCTTAGACAGGGGATGTCTTCCTCCCCCCAAGTAATAGTAACTTGGCTGATGAAGAGCGTCCTCTCTTGGTACGTTTCCCGGTGATCCTAGACTCCCCGCTTTTTGAAAATTGATTTCTGCCGGGGTGATGAGTTACAGTTGTGAAAATGAGATTTCTTATGGAAGCTATGCCTTTGATAGGGAATCGGAGTGATATACTGGAACTACATAATGTTGTAACCAGAACTGAGAAATTGAGGAAATGCGGAGTTCAGTGACCTGAAGCATCTTCCCAGTTGCTGGTCTTTGGTAATGCAACGCTTGATTTTTTTTTTTTTTTTTTTTGCATTACTTAACACCCTCATGACTACTGTGGGGTCCTATGATCCCTTGAGGACTGTACCCAAAAGTTCAGATTTGACCTGTTTCAGAAGCTGTCAGATGACAGCGAATAGTAAAAAAAGAAAAAAGAAAGAAGAGAGGGAATGTTCATTAAGAATGAAATTCAGTCCTTGCCACGAGCGGTGTGATTTTCTTGCACAGTTGAAAAATAGAATCCCTTTTTGCAGACGGTGGAGGGCAGCCCACTTTGACGGTGACATGTAGCACCACCTAGTGGGAGGGAGAGTCAGCATGGGACCCAAGCCACCGCTTGAACTTGGAAAAACTTCAGTTATCAGAGAGAAAGTGCAGTCTTAATTAGAGAGAGCGGGACAGGTCGCCTTGGGTAGCACCTGGAGCGCGGATTATCTGTTGAGCGTGGCTTGAGCTGTGCTTTGACTCTCTGTCTGAGCTCACTCCTCCTAGGCAGGGAGTTTATTCTTTGGAGAGAAGTAAAAGAGACTTGCCTTCACCATAAACCTGAGAAACAAGATATAAATGATTAGGAGATTTTTATTGGAAATGTGCATGAGTGAAAAGGAACGCCAGATGCCCCAGATTAGTTTCGTTAGTGTGTTTTGCCTCTGTTTCTGAAAGCCGGCTTCAAATGAAAATGCTTCCAGATGATTTTATTTCGACGTCAGTAATGCAGCCTTATTCCTTCCCCCGTGTCGTACGGGTTCTGGAAGAGGGCCCCCTGATTCCTAACAGGTAGCACATAGAAGCCTGTTTAACCCCGAACGCACGGAGACACACTATGAAGATCCCACCCACAGGGGACGGTGTCATGGGAGGATGCTTTCAGAGTCCCCATCAGAGAGTCCTTCCTAGGACTGCAGCTCCGTGCCTGGGGAGGGCGGGTGGGGGGAGAGGGGCTGTGGTCCGGTGAAAGTTATGCAGGGGAGGAGGGGGAAAAATAGGAACGCTACAGAGGAGACATTGGCAGACCCCACTATTGCCAAGTGTTAAGGTTAATGCCACCTTGTTGTCACAGGAGATTGTGTCCCCCTCCCCCCCCAGGTACGCTAGCGAGGATGGCCCCTCACCTGTGGACTGTCCTTCCCCTAAATCCCTAATCCCAGTCTAATCACGAGAAAACGTCCGACCAACCCAAATCGCAGGGCAGCTACAAAATAAACCCCTGATCGGTATCCTCAAAACGTGTCAAGATCATGAAAAGCAAAGTAAGACTGATAAACGGTCGCAGATCAGAAACAAGAGACTAACCACCAGTGAGTAAACACGGTGTGGCCCCCTTGATTAGATCCCGATGAAAGAATGGGAATTACAGGTCTAGTCTGTTCATGCATTGATACCAAGATCACTTTCTGGGGTTTGATCACTGTACGAGAGGAATGTGAGATGCTAACCTTAGGGGAATCTGGGTGGAGGGGTATCTGAGAATTTGGTGCACTTTTTTTTTTTTTTTTTTTGAAAGAGCATGACTAAGGGGAGGGGCAGAGGGAGAAGCAGACTCCCCGCTGAGCAGGGGGCTCGATCCCAGGACCCCAGGATCATGACCTGAGCTGAAGGCAGACGCTTCACCGACTGAGCCACCCAGGCGCCCCTTTTGCTGTTTTTTGTTTTGTTTTGTTTTGTTTTTTAACAGTTTTAATATCTAATATTACTTTAAAACCGAAGGAAAAACAGCCACATCCACAAAGAAGGGAGGCAGTGCCTCACAGCATCACAGGATGAGGGCTCGGACCTCGGGACTCCTCTGCCCGCCAGCTCCCGTCTCCGCCCTGTCCCTTCTTTCCTTCCGAAGGCCCCCCGCCTCGGGCCTGCCGGCATCCTCTGCCCCTGCCCGCACCTGTTGCTTCCAGACATGCTGATCGTTCCCTCAGCTGATTGCCCAGTAGAACTGGCTACGGGCCCCCCTCCGACTCTCCTGTCCCTGAAACAAACACAGAGACCGTTTTGTTTCTCTTTCCTTTCTTTTTTTTTATGGCCGATGCATGCAAGGTGAAGACAACGTAAAAAGTCGCCCACCCCTGATCGAATCCTGCTCATGCGGAAACTTCGGGGATGTCCAGGGCAGGTTTTGGAGAGCTCGGAGAGCTGCGGTTAGGGGTCAGAGGCAAATCCGTCGTGGGCGTCTGGCTTTTTGGCTACAACGCAGGAGGAGCAGTTGTCGGGTGGGGACGCTGGTTATGGGGTGGTGCAATGATTGCTCTTTGTGGCTGAGGTCCAGCACAGCCTAGGCCTGCTCGGCCAGCTTCCCTATTCTGTCTGCTCACTTGACCTGGTGCTTTCGCCTCCGGTTTACACACTGTGGCTTAGGAGACCAGCCGTGGGAGCAAAACACGCCGAGCGATCCCAGGGTTCAAGGACGAGGAAGGACCAGAGAAAATCTGACTTCTGGAACAGTGAAGAACCAGGACCTGGGCACCCAGGAAGGTTCTTTCCCGCTGGGGCGGCTGAGCCCAGATGTTCCGTGTCCTCGGACTCAAACGTCCCACCTGGGGGGGCACCCTGGCATTTTCTGCTTCTGTTTTTAAACACACAGTTGTGCATTGGAGATTCTGGTTTACCAGAGTAATGAAAATCTCCCTTCAAACATTTCCTTTGATATTTTTAACAACTGTAAAAATAGTATTATCCACATTACATTTTTACTTAAGCAAAACAAAACCGCATGCACTGGCTCTCGGGACACAAAAAAACCTAGGGTTTCCTTTTAATCGTTGTCCCTTTTCTTGATTGGATCAGGGTTTTTTTGCTTTTCAGAGACAGAGAGTGGTGGGCAGGGGCAGAGGGAGAGGGAGGGAGAGAATTTTAAGCAGACTCCAAGCCCAGCACGGAGCCCCACTGCAGGGCTCGATCTCATAACCCTGTGACCATGACCTGAGCCAAAGTCAAGAGTCGAGGGCTTAACCGACTGAGCCACCCCAGTGCCCCATTGATTGGATTAGTTTTATGAACCTCTTTTGTGCAAAGGGCAGGCTACTAATGCTTATGTAGATAAGATAATTTCTGTGACGTAATACCATTCCCTACTTGGCTGGTTGGCATTTTTCCCTCTTAGTTGCTCTACACTTTTCTTCCTGCATTTTGAACCTTTTTTAAAAATAGCAAAATATTTGAACCCTGAAATGGACATTTGATGAAATAGATCATCGTCATCTGTATTTCATTGATTTCTGCTCTACTCTTCGTTGTTTCCTTTCTTCTGCTAACTTTGGGCTGAGGTGGTTCTATTTTCAGCTTCTTGAGATGTCAAGTTAGGTTGCTCATTTGCGATCTCTTTGCTCTTAATGTAGGCACTCATTGCTCTAAACTTACCTCTTAAAACTGCTTTAAGAGCAGGTTGTTTAATCTCTCCGTATTCATGATGTTTCCAGTTTTCCCGGTCTCATAATTGCTAGTTTCATGCCATTTGGTTGCAAAAGATAACTTGACGTGGTTTCATTCTTCTTAAGTTTGTTAATACTTGTGTCCCAGACCAGCACGTGAGGTGCAGGAACATTCTGCGTGTGCTGGAGATGAATGTGTATTTCTGCTACTCTGGATGGAATGGTCTGTGTATGTCTGTGAGGTCCATCTGGTCTAAAGGATCGTCAAGGTCAGTGTTTCCTTATTGATCTTCTGTCTGGACGATCTCTTATTTTAGATGGACGGGAACAATTTAGTGACGTTTGGTGAGGCCTTACCTTGTGCTGGATGTTACCGCGTGTAGTCCGGATATTTTATTAGTGTGATGACTGTTACTAGGTCGATCCCATCACTTTTGCCTTCTAGAGATCAGGAAACAGAGGCCTAGAAAGGTAAAGTGACTTGCCCAAGGTCATACAGCCAAGTCAGTGGTAGAGCTGTGCAGGATCCCGGGGCCAGCCACCTCCCCACCAGGGAGGGTTGGGTTCTCAGAATTACCCCTGTGTGGTTGCATCAGTAGCTCCGAGATTGTGGGGGTCGAAAGGCTGCCCCAATGGGATGGGACACATTTGATTCTGGTCTTGGACCTTTTCTTAGAGAACTGGGCAACGTATCAACATATGGTTGGAAAAATAAATTTTTCAAGATAGTTCTAGACCTTTGTGAGTCTGTTGATCTATATGGAAAAACTAAACCACTTGTTTAGTGTTTGCTCAACTTCTCTCTCTCCCTCTCTTTTTTTACAAAAGTAATCTGATGACAGAATCCATCTTCCTGAGCATAGCAGAAATCCTGGCCATTTGCTTTTTCTCCCCCCACCCGTTAAATACGGACAATAACTATGGAAAAAAAAAATCTTAACTATGAAGTGGTCCAAATGAGCAAGTTTCCTCCTAAACTGTTGTATGGGAAAGCCAAAATGGCGTTGGACAAGCAGTCGAAGGCTGCTCACTGCTCGTGGCAGATGGGGCCGGGTGAGCTGGGGGCTGTGTCCGATCCCTCCCGTCATCACACAGTCCTGGGCTCTATTTGCCTGTAAGAATCTGCTGAACACCTGCTTGTTCCTCCTGAGCAGGGTTGAGTCACTGCCAACGTCCTGATTTCTCACTCTGTTCTGTGTATGCACCTTTTCCTTCTTCCCTCCCTCCTTCTTTACCTCCCTCTCTCCCTTTTTTCCTCCTTCCTTCCTTCCTTCCTTTTTTCTTTCTTTTAGATTTTATTTATTTGAGAGAGAGACAGAGCGAGCAGGGGGGAGGAGCAAAGGGAGAGGGAGAAGCAGACTCCCCGCTGAGCAGGGAGCCCGATAATGTCGATGCTCCATCCCAGGACCCTGAGATCATGACCTGAGCTGAAGGCAGTTTCACCGACTGAGCCCCCCAGGCGTCCCCATGTGTGCACCTTTTGATTGACATTTCTTTTTTTATTACTTGAGGTGTGCTAATATTGCCCATCAGGGCACAGCCTAATTGTCACCCCAAAGCACAATTCTGTCTATCTTTGTTATTAATTTATTAATCACCATCATCTAATTGCTTCACTGGCAGCCGGTCATCATGGGCGCCAAGCCTTTTACTCTAGTGGTCAGGTCATTGCTACGTAAGACGTGTCTGGTGATGTGAATTTCCTTTGGTTCCGGCCAGATAAAATCAGACTCTAAATGTTGCTAGAGTTAGAAGATATCTGGGAGATAAAGATTGTCTTGCTTACAAAGGAACCGCCTTGCCTTGCTCAACGTTCAGCTAAAAGACAAGAACCCAGGGCTTCCAATTCCACAGTACCAATCTGGAGAATACAATTAAGGAACAATCCCATGCTCCAGAAGATAAAAATTCGGTTTTGGAGGCTTGGCAACCATGACAAAAACATTCCGGATAACGGAACAAGTTATAGCATTCCGTTTTGCTCCTTCTAGATGGGTGATTTAAAGCACCGAATTGGGGCGCCTGGGTGGCTCAGTGGGTTAAGCCAATGCCTTCAACTCAGGTCATGATCTCAGGGTCCTGGGATTGAGCCCCACATCGGGCTCTCTGCTCAGCAGGGAGCCTGCTTCCCCCTCTCTCTCTGTCTGCGTCTCTACCTACTTGTGATCTCTCTCTCTCTGTCAAATAAATAAATAAAATCTTAAAAAAAAAAAAAGCATTGAATTGAATTGAGTCAACAGTCAATTCATCTTTCAGTGGCTGGTTTTCATCTCAGATGACTTCCCCAATATTTTGATGCATATAGATTTGGGGACCCAGCTAGCATGATTGGCCTGTGTGGATCCTCGTGAGTAATTTGCGTTTTATGGCTATTGCCTGCTTGGTAAAGATTAGTAGGGGAAATCCCAGTACAGACAGGAAGAAGTTTGCTTTTTCTTTCTTTCCTTCTTTTTTTTTTTTTAAAGTTTGCCTTTTCTCTTGAGTGTTCAGAGTAGGAAGTAATCAATCAAATTATGGGAATAAAATTCCTTTACCCTTTTTCAGGGTTCTTACTTGGATTAGATCTCCTTCCGATAGGAAATATCAAAGTTGCCAGGCTGGTTTGAAGGACAAAGTAAAAAAGCGGTAGATGTGTTTGGTACGGTCATAAATCTTTGTAAATTCTTACAAAGTTCATGTAGTTAAAAAGAAAAAAAGAACTGGATTAAGCTGCAACCAAAGCTAATTGCGTGCCTCATCACCTTTCCAAACCGGAGCCTGGCGTTTTCTAACTTTATAGTTTAAAAGGTTCTGGCTCTAGGAAAATGCTGCAGAGATGACATTATTTCATTTCCCAAACAAAGCTTTTGAGTAAACAAAATCTGGCATCTGGGTTTTTTTCTTTTTTCTTTTTTGTTAAATTTCCTGGGGGACTCTAATTATTCTTGTTGTTTCATCAAATGTTGTGGGTTTTTCTTCTCTTTCTCTCTCTCTTTTTTTTTTTTTCAGAAGAAGTAAAAGCTACTTGTTTTTCTTTCTAATGAGATCTCACTCTTTCTTCTTGGTGTGGGAGGATTTGGGATTACAAAAGTATCTGTTCAAAAAGCTCTCTCCAAAGCCAGAGGGATACTAGAATCCTACCCCGCTGGGATTTAATGATGGAAACAAAACAAATTGGGTCTGTTTTAGATTTCTCTTGGGGGGGAGGTCATGGGGAGCTAATGCCAGTGATGAAAATTCTTGGGATTTTCAGGTGCATTTGCCCTGTGGCAGAGGGTGGCGAGTTGGCAGCAAGCAGGGAGAAATCACTTCTCAGCTCCAGCTGGTGGTTACCAAGTAAGAAAGTAGACTCATTATTGCCATGCCCTCCAGTTTTTCAAAATAATCTCGGAATACTGACTTTTTTTTTTAAAGATACATGCACTTTGTTTATTTTTTTTATTTAATTTTATTTTTTCAGTGTTCCAAGATTCATTGATTATGCACCACACCCAGTGCTGCATGCCATACGTGCCCTCCTCAACACCCACCACCAGGCTCGCCCAACCCCCCACTCCCTCCCCTCCAAAACCCTCAGTTTGTTTCTCAGAGTCCACAGTCTCTCAAGGTTCATCTCCCCCTCTGATTTCCCCCAATTCACCCTTCCTTTCCTTCTCCCAATGTCCTCCATGTTACTCCTTATGCTCCACATGTAAGTGAAACCATATGATAATTGACTCTCTCTGCTTGACTTATTTCACTCAACATAATCTCTTCCAGTCCCGTCCATGTTGATACAAAAGTTGGGTATTCATCCTTTCTGATGGCTGAGTAATATTGCATTGTATATATAGACCATATCTTCTTTATCCATTCGTCTGTTGAAGGGCATCTTGGCTCTTTCCACAGTTTGACAATTGTGGCCACTGCTGCTATGAACATTGGGGTACATGTGGCCCTTCTTTGCACTACATCTGTATCTTTGGGGTAAATACCCAGTAGTGTAATGGCAGGGTCATAGATAGGGTAACTCTGTTTTTAATTTCTTCAGGAATCTCCACACCGTTTTCCACCAACAGTGGAAGAGGGTTCCTTTTTCTTCACATCCTCTCCAACATTTGTTGTTTACTGTCTTGTTGATTTTGGCCATTCTAACTGGTGTAAGGTGGTATCTCAGTGTGGTTTTGATTTGAATCTCCCTGATGGCTAATGATGATGAACATTTTTTCATGTGTCTGTTAGCCATTTGTATGTCTTCTTTAGAGAAGTGTCTGTTCATGTCTTCTGCCCATTTTTTGACCTGATTATCTGGTTTTTGAGTGTTGAGTTTGAGGAGTTCTTTATAGATCTTAGATATGAGACCTTTGTCTGTAGTGTCATTTGTGAATATCTTCTCCCATTCCGTGGGTTGATGGAATATTGACTTTTTAAAAAGCATAATTGAGAAATAACATAATAATCATGAAAAACCCAAAGCAATGCTAAAAACAAAATTCTGCAGATCAGTCTCATCTGAAGGTGAATGGCGGCTACTTTATAACCTTTGGTCTGTGGTGAAGACCAGAGGTAGACGGTGAAAAGCCGGGAAAATGAACTTGCTTTACGAGCCTTTGTCTTTTTCACACTCGCTAGAAAGTTCCGTGAGAGAACCAAGAAATTTAACTGCTTTGTGTTTCCTTGCTTTCTCATCAATGCTAATTTTTTTTTTTTTTAAGTTTCAACCTTCGAATAGTCTTCCCCATCAATGACATCATCTCATTTCTTCACTGTGCACACAAGGTAACAGATGTCTCGTGTCCTGCTTCTGATACTGTCTCCAGGGTCACATGATTCTTCTCTAAGCCAGGGGTTTCCAGGACATTTCCTGAGACCCTCAATTTACTGCCCTTTCAGTTTCCCCCATAACATTTGTCCACTCGATCTTGAGAAACATTGCCCCCTGTTTCTGGATATTGAATGGTTACACTGCCTTCATAGGAATTTCAGTCATCTGCCTCTACCAAACTAACAAATGACAGGATCTCATGAACGTACATGTTATCAAAGCCCGTGCCCGGGGTTACTCTATATGGCGATGCTAGTTTAAACCTAAGGCGTTCGGAAAGATAGATGGTATTTCAAATAGGATTTCTTATAATAGATGATTGATTTCTCAGGGAGAGGAAGCATGAAGATTACTAACCAAACGATACGATGTATGAACCACGCTCTGCAAATATAAAACATGATGTTAGGAAATGCTTAGAAATGCACTAGACATTAAATGTCTCATTCCCTGCAGCCCTTTGATTGTGTGGCAAATGGTATCAGATGGATAGATTGTAGTTTGGCTCTATTTTTAAAAGCATGCTTACCCTTCATTTATTAAAAAAAAAAAAACAACCAAAAAACCAAGTAATAGTTCATTTAAAGGTTGGGTGGAAATCATTGCCCTTCGAAACAGGAAGTTCTTAAAAACTGAAAAGTAACTAGCTATGGAAGCAATTTCGGTGTATTGATTTGGACGTCTGACTTACATATTCCTGTCATCAGAATGTTGTAGAATGTTCTAGCTCTGTGTTGAAGGCTTGGGCAAAATCATTTTCCTTGAAAACAGCAAGTTCTTTTCCTTCCTCCCCAAGGCCTCTAAAAATCTGAACTATTGAACTTGGAGTTGAGTAATGATGTCCGATACGTTGCCAAATGAGTCGCTTCCCTTTTTGAAACATCCATCAGGAAAAGAAGGAAATGTCTAACAAGACAAACTATTTCCCAGGAAGGGCCTTTTTGTGTGTTTGCTAAAGTCAAGGTAATTTTAAAATCAGAGGAAAACTTGATATTGTTCTCAGGTGACATTTAGGAAGCAAAAAGGCTAGAGTTCCTGGGTTCTCTCCTATAGGCATAGAAAAAGTAAGACAGTACTTAAAGGAAATTAGTGTCTTCTATAATCAGAAGAAAGCAATTTGCACGATTTCACGGCATGTGTTCATATAAAAATGACAGAGATAAGAGATACTTCACATGTTTGCAGTTGTTTAAAACGCTACTCCAACAAAACAAAAAATGTATTTTTATTTTAGTTTTTGCAAAAAATCTGAAATATTTAGGCTCGGAATGGCATGACTGCACTTTACTGTTATTATATTCAATTCCTGTTTGGAATTCATGGAGTGCGTCCTAAATCTCCACGCTCTGGGATGTGAGCTTGTTTATTCTGATGCCCAAATAAATACCTCGTTACTAAGCAAAAAGGCATCCCGTCATAAAAATCTCATCATTTAGCATTGGAAATGACCGCGGGGTCACCTAGTGCAATACTTATCTGATAGACCAAAGTTTATTAAAAGAGCTTCAGAGCTGTTCTCATCGTCGATTTTGTCGTGCTGTTGAGATAAGGCTTCAAAACATTGATGAAACACAACTTATTTGAAGAGCAAAATATTTGTCCCTTGCTGCTTTTTGCATACCGGCTGCCAAGCTGATGCACATCTGTTTATTCTTTGTTCCTGGGACTAGGTGTTTTGAGACAGCCTAGGTATGTAGGGTATGTAGACGACTTTACAAATAGGATTTTATTAGCTCATATTAAAGTTGATTTGCCTATTAGCAAGATAATACAGTCAGCTCTGCTGTGAGGCTTGTTTTGAAAACAGGAACGTGTGCCAACGGAATTAATGCATTAGGAGCCCATTGTCGTATGGTGCCAATCAAGTTCGCTTATGCAGATTTCTGGGCATGAGAAGTGCCGGATGAATGCAGAGAACAGCACTCAGCTGAAACCAGCCGTGCAAGGAACAAACATGCCCGTGTGCACGCACACGAGCCTCAGCTCCGGCAGCTACCTCCGAGTCACACCCACCCCTGCCTGGTGTGCTAGCAGAACACTCTCCTGCTGGCACATCGCCGTGACCGGCTAGATGCAACGCTCCCGTGCCCACTGCCACAAGCAAACGTCCAGGCTTCGTCAAGGTCAAGCGTCCTATTTATTGGAGGACGTATGAATTTCTTAACCATGCAAGTGTGTAAAACTGTACTACCGTTGTTATTAGGTCTGTATCTTTTTAAAAATACTGCACGGATAAAGTTGAGAGCATAATACCTTAACTCCGTTATCCCCATGAGCCCTGTGGTTTTTACTGCGTGATTTTATTTAGTGCGTTGATTTTAGGAACGCGTCTGTTGGAGTTAACAGCGCCCCTGACCCTGTGTGCTCTCACCCATTGCAGGAAACGTAGCAAATGCACTAAAGACTGTCCTTGTAACCACTCTGAAGTGTTGACTCCCAGACATTTTATCCTTCATCTCATAGTTTTCAAACATTGTTTACTTAATTTTGTTCAGGGCGTATGTATAATTTCTTGCGATTTTATCATTTAGGAGTACACTATAAATATTTTTTTTTAAAGATTTTATTTATTTATTTGGGGGAGCACAAGCTCTGGGAGGAGCAGCAGAGGGAGAGGGAGAAGCAGATTCCCCACTGAGCAAGAAGCCTGATGTGGGACTCTATCCTAGGACCCTGAGATCACGTCCTGAGCCAAAGGTAGATGCTTAACCAACTGAGCCACCCAGGTGCCCCTAAACATTTTCTAACCATATTGTTAGTCCTCTTATAAATACTGTGATTACTTCTAAATCTCCCTTTAAGAACATATCATGGGGCGCCTGGGTGGCTTGCTTTGTTACGCATTGGACTTTTGATTTCTGCTCAGGTCATGATCTCAGGGTCCGGGGTTGAGCCCCACCTCTGGCTCCATGCCCAGCACGAAGTCTGCTTGGGATTCTCTCTTTCCCTCTCCCTCTGCCTCTATCCATGCTTGTGCTCTCTCTCTCTCAAATAAAATAAAGAACATATCATTTACTTGTCATTTAGCCTTCAGGTACTTTTTAATTTGGGGCTACTATAAATAGCACTCTGCTGGATATCTTTGTTTACAATGCTATTTGTTACACTGAGTACAAGTTGTTTGGAACAACTCCCAGAAATAGGATCAAAAGGTCAAAGGCTATGGATGTTTGATACATTTTGCTAAATTGACTTCCAGAACGTTTGTTTGAATGGACACTCCCAACAGTATTGAACAGGTGGAATGTGGTAAAGTTCCTGTGTGTCCAGGATTCTCAAACAACAGAGAGAAAAATTTCATTTAAATGGAATAAGGTGTTCAGTTATACAAATGTCTTAATTTATTTTTATAAAAAGAGACACAGTGCTGGGCATCTGGGTATTTTAAAGCATATAGTTGTGCAGGATGATCAATGAGCCTCCAATATATCTAATATTAAGATATTTTTCTAGGTATTTAGACATCCCACAGCTCATACATTTTGTATACTTAATGTAAATGGCAAATTTCACTACCATAATAATGGAAAATCAATTTCTTTTTTTTAAGTTTATTTTATTTATTTATTAGAGCAAGCAAGAGAGAGTGTATGAGCCAGGGGACAGGGGGAGCAGAGGCAGAGGGAGAAGCAGGCTTCCTGCTGAGCAGGAATCCCGATGCAGGGCTCAATCCCTGGACCCCAAGATCTTAACCTGAGCTAAAAGCAGATGCTTAACTGACTAAGCCACCCAGGCGCCCCCAATTTCTATTTTTTAATACATGAACTAATTCAAATTTAAATGATTGCCATACTTGCAAATAATTATTTATGTTGCTACAGTGTTAACTCGATTCTGGTATTTTATTATAACAAAACTGTGGTGGATTCCGCGTTACTAAGCCTTGAATGCTTACCCATGATTATTTCCTTAGGATAGTTTCTCAGAAGAAAAATGTTGGGTAAAATGGCATGTACATTTTTTAAGGGTTTTGACAGAGAGTGCAAAAATAGCTTTGGGAAAAGTTATACCAAATGCTCCTACTGGTGGTGTGAGAGTACGTTTGATTGGGTTCTAGATTAATAACCACTCTAAGAAATGCGTAGGTGTGTTTACAAATATACATACACACACAAAAGCTGTTGTCAGTATTTCTTGGGATCTTTACAAGAGTCATCAGACTTGAAAGTTGAAATAGATTGTACCTGAACTTGATGTAGATGACAATCACACTTACTGGGGTAGAAAAGCACTTTGTAGTGGAGAGGTCTGGGATCTACTCCTGGCTTTGTCATTGATTAGTGAACTCAGACCAGGCACTTGACTTCCCTGGGACTGAGTTTTTTCATCTGCAAAATAATGTCAAACTATGAGCTTTCTGTTCACTCCCTTGGCCTAAAATTGTACCATTCTCTGGGTATTCTGTACTGTGCTGTATGAATATAGGGAAAGCTTCTGGACTTTTCTCTCATGACCAGTGTTCTCAAGCTCCCATTCTTCCTTTCTCTTAGGAGGGCACAGTTGGCTTGGCTGGTTCCCTCCACAGCCGGACCTAAAGGTTCTTCAAGGTGAAAGGCTGGGGGGAAGGCATCTGAAAAACAACCCCATGGACCTATTGGAAATACAGCCCATAGTAGCTTAGAGGGTCTTGTCTAGTCTAGGCTAGGCTGAATCAGGATTAAGATACTTTAATTATTAATACTGATTACCGGCATGCTGGTTGGGCCATTGCCCCAAACACATGACTGTTCTAGCATCCAGAGCTAGATACGGAAATTGTGTTAGTGGCACCAGTCAGTTTAATGGCCAAAAAAAGGAAGAAAAAATTAGAGTACTTGCTTGTACTCAGAGTAGCTGAGTCTTACAGCGTCTCTTTATCTCACATGCAGGAGAGATCTTAGTTAAAATGGGTGCTGTGTGCCATTTAATGGTTTTGGATACCTCCGACACTGCCGTGGTGTTTTTGAAGATAGGTCCGCAGATTCTTTGATAGTCCTTCCTTTAAGAGATGGGAGTTTGGTCCTCCTCCTCTTGAGTGTGTGCTGGGCCCGGGGACTCACTCACAACAACAAATTGAATATGGTGAAAGTGATAGAATGCTGCTTCTGGGGTTCCCTCGTCCAGAGACTGTGCTTTCCAAGTTGGGTGTGTTCTTTGTCTACGATGACTTGACACAGGGAAGTGAGCTGCCATGCTTTGTGAGTAACCCTCCAGAGATGCTCACGTGGCGAGGAACCAAAGCCGCCTGCCAACAGCCCCGTTAGTGACTTTAAAATGGACCTTTCAGCATAATCAAGCCTGTGACCTACCACAGTCCCAGCCGATAACTCACCTGCCATCTCAAGAGATACCCTGAGCCAGAATTACCCAGATAAGCTGCCCCAGGACTCCTGACCTTCAGAAAAACTGCATGAGATAATCAATGCCTGTTATTCTGAGTCACTAAGTTCTGGAGTCATTCATTATGTGAAGGTTCCTAACAACCCCCCTCCCAGCACCATTTGTGAAGCCAAGATTTCTCAAATCTAAGTGGGCACAAGGATTACCTAGAGGGCACATTAAAACACAGATTCCTTTGATGAGAGAAATTGAAGAAGACACAAAGAAGCAGAAAGATAGTCTATGTTCATGGATTGGAAGAATTGATATTGTTAAAATGTCTGTATTACCCAAAGCAATCTACAGATTCAGTGCAGCCCGTATCAAATATCAGCAACATATTTCACAGAAATAGAAGAAACAATTCTTTTTTTTTTTTTAAGATTTTATTTATTTATTTGACAGAGAGAGAAAGAGATCACAAGTAGGCAGAGAGGCAGGCAGAGAGAGAGGGGGAAGCAGGCTCCCTGCTGAGCAGAGAGCCCGCTGTGGGGCTCAATCCCAGGACCCTGAGATCATGACCTGAGCCGAAGGCAGAGGCTTTATTTTTATTTTTTTTATAGTTAATTTTTTTTAAATTTTATTTTATTTTTATTTTTTTATTTTTTAATTAACACA
>CM052891.1:45977597-46002890 GCA_028534135.1 Potos flavus
AGCCAGAGGTATCTTTTGCTTTCATGGCTTGTTCCTGTGCATTTATATTTAGAAAAACTTTTCCAAGAATGCCCCACCCTCATCTCTGTTTTCAAGTTCTTGTATATGAACATAAGACCATTGCATACACATGTAACTCTTCACACACCCGGAACTTAACTTTCCTATGCGGTTGGAGGTACAGGTGGAACTTTCTTATTTCAAAGTTTCAGGTCATTCCAGCACTTTGGGGGGAATAGAAATATTTTCATTTTCATTATTTTGCTAAAAAGTGCCACATTTGGGACGCCTGGGTGGCTCAGTGGGTTAAGTGTCTGCCTTCGGCTCAGGTCATGATCGTAGGGTCCTGGGATCGAGCCCCACATCGGGCTCTCTGCTCGGCGGGGCGGGGAGCCTGCTTCCCCCTCTGCCTCTGCCTCTGCCCCTCCCCCTGCTCGTGCTCGCTTTCTGTCAAAATAAACAATAAAATCTTTTTTTTAAAAAGTGCCGTATTTCTGTCGTAGGAGATTCACGTCTTGTTTGGGTGTTAGGTCCCTATCCCACAGGTCTGGAAAGTTCTTAGAGACTCAGACACATATCTGAGACTCTCCTTAAGGAGAGTGCTGGCAGGGGAGGGGATCCCCTCGAAGGGGCCCTGCGGCAAGGCCCTTTAACATGTCACCCCTTTAAATAGGGAGGGTAATGCTTCTCCATCTGCCTGTTCTCACCCCCACACTGCAGGTAGCCTGCGGTGCATTTAGAAGAGCAAGGAGCGGGGGAAGGCTCCCCGGAATCAGGGGAGGGGGAGCTCCAGGCAGACACAGGGCTCAGCAAAGAAGGGTGTGAGGGTTCAGTCTGCGCTCAGGGAGCCATAGGTGTCCTAGATCAGCAGAAATGTGGGTAGCAAGCTGGGGAGGGGTGCGAGATAAGGCTAGAGAGGGGTAGGCAGTCTGGGACTCCGCTGGGGATAACGGTGAATTCCAGACTGAGATGTTCCACCTGATCTGCTCATCACCGAATGATTTGGGGTAACACCCTCCTCAGAGGAATTAAGGAAGACAACTTGGACAGAACTTGGAAAGATGCAGGACGGAATGGAAAGGGGGGCGGTGTGCCTGCAGGGAAGTCACTTAGGAGGATATTGTCATAGTTTCGTTTCCGTAATAAGGCGGTTCTGGAGTTGGATGGATGGTGAGGGAGGAGGTATCTCTTAGAACCTCAGGGATGGGATCTTTTCCCACGGTGGCAAGTTTTGAAAATCTGGATGAACTTTTTCCCCTTCTTGCTTGAAAACCAGAACCCCGGCTCTCTTTCGAAGGAAGCTTGAACGTGCTTCTACCTAGATGGGTGTCATCGGTTTGGGACTTGACTGGTTCCTGGTCGCCAGCGCTCAGCAGGGAAGGCTTTGATCATGGGGCGGGTGACATCAGTGACCCCGGTGACATCAGTGCTACACAGGACCCTGCCTCGCGGGACAGCAGGTCTGGTGGTGGTGGCGGCGTCTGGGAGAACTTAGTGGATTCGCCATGTCCCTTGCGATCACTTGTCTTTCGCATTTTCATTTTTAATAAGCTTGGTACATTTTTCACATTGCTTATTTGCTACTAAAATCGGAACCAGTAGGACAATAACTGGCAATTAACCTCTTAGAGTGCTGTGAATTTCCCCGCTGTTCTTCGGCCATCAGCGGAAGGCTCAGAGCTGGGCAGACTGCTGTCCTGCCCGGAGCACAGGCTAGCCACTCCATAGAAATGCCCAGAAACAAAAGCAAAACAACCAACCAACCCTCCCCCCCCCCAAATAAACCTACAATCGGATGGATAAGATGTCTTATTTATGAGGCAGGAAATCCCCAGCTCTGGTTAATTCGCCAAGAATGTTGTTTTTCCTTTTGAACCTCTGATTTTCCTTGCAGTGTCCAGCCCCCCATCCTTGCGGGCCATCATGTCAGCACATCGTGCGTGGATCTTGGGGGCTCCTTTTCCTTGAGACGCTTGCTCCCACGTTTTTGTGGGAGAATAGATTATCCATTGCTCTGAAGAGCCTATCTGTAAAGGGCATCAAAGGAATAAAATTCCTCTGGATATCATGTTAGGGGAAGTTTCATAAAGATGTGGACAGGTAGGCTAAGAGTCTACTAACAGTTTTTAAAAGGAAGTATTTGGGGTGTCTGGGTGGCTCAGTTGGTTAAGTGTCTGCCTTCAGCTCAGGTCATGATCCTGGGGTCCTGGGATCGAGTCCCGCATCGGGCTCTCTGCTCTGCCAGGAGTCTGCTTCTCCCTCTCCCTCTGCCACTCCCCGACCCCCAGTTGTGCTCTCTCACTCTCTCTCAAATAAATAAATAAGTAAATCTTTCAAAGAGAAAAATCTTAAAAAAAAAAAAAAAAAAAGGAAATACTTGGGTGCCTGGGTGGCTCAGTTGGTTAAACGTCTGACTCTTGATTTTGGCTCAGGTCTGATCTCAGGGTTGTGAGATCGAGCCCCACGTCAGGCTCCATGCTGGGCGTGGAGCCTGCTTGAGATTCTCTCTCTTTCTCCCTCTCCCTCCGCACCTCCCCTTTTGCTTGTGCTCTCTCTCTCTCTCTGTCTCTCTAAAAAAATGATCGAATCAAGTCAAATCAAATGAAGCACTTAAAAGAATAAGGGTGGGGGTTAGGGATAAAGAGCTTGATTTTTTATTTTTTAATCTTTTTAGAAATCAGTCCTATTTCATGGGCTTCGAAAGCACTCTGGGAGCAATGAGAATGTAGCAATTTAGCTGTCCAGGGCACCTTGGAGGAGACGTCTCCAAAGCCAAAGGGTGCTGTGGATGGGAACTTGGTTGGTGAGATGTCATCTCCCGAGATTTCTAGGGAGACTTGAACTACTGCTTAGAATGTTGACCACGGGTGGTTTCTTGAGAAAGCAGTCTGACCTGGAGAGGACATGGCAGCAGGCACAGGAGAGAGGATATGAGTTTTGTCAGCTAGGAGAGAAAGAAAGCATGCACGGAATCATCTTCAGGATCTTTACTGATGGTTTTGTAAAACCACTGAACAGTGATGGCTTGTGGGGGCTCCCACAGTAGCAAGTGCAGCGGCAGAGAGATGCTCCTTCCTATAAGCCGGGGCTGCACTTGTTGTGGGGTGGGGGGCAGCAGCGTGTTTCCAGTCCCAGGACTCGCAGTACCCTCCTCCCCCCCCTCCCCAGCTCTCTTGTCCCACCTGCAGGACAGGACAGCAAGAAACTGGAGGAATGGGCTCCAGCCTGAAAATCCACTCTGGAATTTGTATGCACCTTTGGGCCAATAATAACTCGTGCTTATTGTGTAGACCGTGCCCTGTGGGAATAAAAAAAAAAAAAATTTAAGTTAATGTGATTACGGAAAGACTAGGAAGTCCTAGACCCTGGGAACCGGAAGTCCCAATGACACTAAAAGGCCACTTTTCTAAGCAGTCGATAGATCGCAGTTCTCCCTGATAAAGGGGAAGGATTACGGCTGAGTCAGGAACCACGGAGGGAAGAACTCCTTGGCTGGGTTTGCTCAAGGTTCAGATTGTTTGCTTGCTGTGAAAAGGTAAGCCCTTGCAAGCCCTCAACCCTAATCTACTGTTTTGATTCCCTCTTCTCAAGTACAATGGTCGCTGATGAGGCTGGATGATGAAAAGTTTTAGCTGTACTTTTCTTTGCCTTCATTTGCATTTGAAAGAGTCCCCCAGACCCGCCTGAGATGTTCAAAACAAATGCAGCACCAAAAAAATCGTGAAGGTGGATTTTAACACTGTCCCTCCAGACAGTAGGCAGAGTTCCGGAGAAAAATGCATTCCAGTACAGAAGAGAACTCTTTTTTTTTTTCTTTTTTCTTTTTTAGTGTATATAAATACCTTTACAAATGAGGTGGCAGAACCTAAGAGACAGAAACAGCCCCTCCCTCCCCCAGTGCACGTATCCGCATTTGACATTGCCCTTGAGAGTGCTTTCATGGGGAAGCTATACTGATCAATGCCGCAATCGTATTTTGCCCTGACGTACCTGGCACTTAGATTATAAGTCCTGTGGTCAGCCAAGGGAAAATTAAAGTGTTCAAGAAACAAATCCAGCAATTGGCGGTCAGACAGCCATAAACCGAACTCTAAATCAAATCAGTAAGTGCCCGTCAATGGACATCTCTGGGTGTGGGGAGAGAAGGAGGACTGAGACAGGATTCTTGTCTTTCTCAAAGCCTGTAGCCGAGCTGGATAGAGTAGACTCAGACCTGGAATGTTGAATAGTAATTCCTCAGTTAAATCAGATATGGAAACCATGAAAGCGAACAAGGAAGTGCCCCAAGGCAAATAGATGATCATGATAACGTTGCAGGGAGGTTGGTCCTTCATTGAGGAGGGTTCTATATGATGAAGGTTAAGAAGGAAAAGCTAAGGATGGGAAGCAGTTCATGTACCAACTTACCATGTAAAGATGGAAGCAAATGCAATTTATTCAATAGAATGTCTTAAAAAGAATTTTTTTCTTTTCAGAGATTGAGAGATCTATGTAAGCAGGAAAAAACGGTTTGGAGCCCGAGAGCGAAGGTCTCTGGCTAAGCAGTTTAGAGTTTCCTGGGTGTCCTTTGCCCGGGAGAGTTAATCCACAGCTGTGTACATGGTGGGAGAACCCTCTCTCAGTTTGGGAAACAAGCTGCTGGAGCAAAGAAATGGGGATCCTGTCTTTCTTCAAAATGTTGATAGTTTGCTCATGATGGGGTATTTTTTGCACCAGTTCTGATTTTTTAAAAAAAATATTGCATTTAAAGCTTACCTTGATTACTGAATTTTTGGGTCCCCCCTCATAGGGCACACCTATGATTGTGCACTCATCTCAGAAGATTGTGCACTCATCTCAGCCCAGTCCCGGCCACGAATCAATCCCCACGTTTGAGTGTCTGCGTGAACGGAGGTTTATTTTTCACTCGGATATCCACCTGATAGCACAGGTGTTTTGAATCAGGTGACTCTGCTCCACACAGTGATTCAGGGATCCAGGGTTCTTATCTGACACATGCCTCCAAGCTTGCTCTGGGGCTCATCCCCATTCCAGGAGCCAGAAATGGAAGAGAAGGTGAAGGATAGCGGAGGGGAAGTTTTGGCAGACCAGGTTTGGAAGTGATGAACGCCATCTTGGCTCTGGCCCTGTTGGCGGGAGCTCAGTCACATGCTTTTAACTGGAAAGAAAAAGAATACAAAATTTCTTTTAACCTTAACTTTCCACTTTTAATTGGAAAGAAAAAGAATACAAAATTTGAAGAGCAAAAAAGGAACAGAAAATTTAAACTAATGCTATTCCGAGTTTGGTTCTTGCGTTCTCAATTTTTAAAAAAAATTCTACTTCTACCAGGTAGTAGTAGTATAGTAGTAGTATATAATAGTAGTAGTAGTATAGTATAGTACTATACTATAGTAGTAGTTTAGTACTATACTATAGTAGTATAGTGTATATAATAGTATAGTATAGTATATATAGTAGTATAGTATAGTACTATGCTATAGTAGTATAGTGTATATAGTAGTATAGTATAGTATATATAGTATTATAGTATAGTACTATGCTATAGTAGTATAGTATTACTACCTGGTAGAAGTACTAGACAGTACTAGTAGTACTTTCTAGATTACTAATAGTAATTACTAGATTACTAATTCTTGGTAGATTACTAATAAATAGATTACTGATTTATTGGTAGATTACCAATAAATAGGTTCGATTATCAAAGAAACTTGTAAATGTTTCAATTAGATATGTATAATTAGTAGTTATAGATATGCGTAGTTATTAGTAGATTACTAATAAATAGGTTTGATTGTCAAATAAATGCTGCTGTACCCTTTAGCAGATTCATAATGCACATTAGCATTTTAAAGCTCTGAGAATAAATGAAACAAGCTTGTTTTAATAACCTTATGTTCCCCCAAACATATATATGACCATGGAACCTTCTTTTCATAGAAAAACTGTCAATATCCCGTGGGCATTTTGGGAAATGGTGTGTCTAGAGGAAAGGGAAGTTTTCAGATAATCAATAAGAAGTGAATAGAAGGTCCTCTCAATACCATTAACCAGTAACAGTCCAGTTATATTTGTTGAAAAGAATTTATGGAGAGGGCACCTGGCTGGTTCAGTTGGTAGAACGTGTGACTCTTGATCTCGAGTTGTGAGTTTGAGCCCCACTTTGGGGGTGGAGAATCCATAAAAAAATTAAAATAACAAAATCTTTTTTTTTAGAAGAGAATTTATAGTGCGTTAAGATAGGCAAGTTTTGTGATTTTTTGTAGTAAATTTCCTACAGGCTAGAAGGGAATAAGACCTGGCTAGTAAGTTCCAAGTATGACAACTACTAGAGCAAATAGTTAAGTCCTCATGGGATTTGAGGGGATTTGCATATGGTAGTGGTGATGAGTCCAGCTACAGAACCCAACAGAGTGAGGAACAATGGAGTTGGTTCGTGGAGAGGGATCAGTGTCAGAGAAATTTCCCGGAGGTCGGAAGATTGTTGAATGGTGGGGAGCCAAAGGAATGCAGCAGGAGAAAATACCCCTGTCAGAGGCAGAGACTGAGCAATTCTGTACAGTAACGGAGTTTGTGCCTTTGTTGATGGGTGACAGGTGTAGAGTGGAGGCTGTCAGTGAAGTCTTAGTTGAGATGGCAGACCAAAGGTCAAGGTTGTGGATGGTTCGGTTAACTGAATGCTATCGAGGATGTTAAGAAACATGGCGGTTATATGTTATGGACTGAAGGTCTTCATCGCCCCTGCATCCCGTAATTCATACGTGATGATATTTGAAGGGGGAACCTTCGGGACGTGATTAGGTTTAGATGAAGCCATGATGGGGAACCACCCAGGTTGGTATTAGTGTCCTTAATGAGAAGAAGAAGAGACAGCTCTCTGTCCCTGTGCCATGAAAGGATACAGCAAGAAGTTGGGTATCCACAAACCAGGAAGTGCGCTCTCACTAAACACCAGCTCTCCTAGCACTCTGATTTTGGACTTTCCAGCCTCCAGAACTGTGAGAAAGAATTTCTTGGCTTCGGCCACCCAGCCTGTGGTAATTTGTTATAATAGCCCAAACTGATGAAGACAATATATAAAAGCAATACAGCTACAAAGTCATCAAAGGCGGTGCAAATGGCTATTGGAAACCATCAGAGTATGAAAATGAGACTTGGACGTGTTAGTATACTTCAATAATGGGGACTTTCAAAGTCAAGATGTGGGGTTAGATGCTGAGGGGAGAGATCGAGCTGAAGACTTCTTTTCTTCCCCTGCGATGGTTGGGGATGGAGAGGGGACCTCTATGTGGGAGATGTGGTCATGGAATCTAATAGGTCATAGAATCTGTAATAGAATAAGAAACTTGGTAATCACTGAGTCTAGTGCGGATTCTGGGAGGGCTTTCTAGGAAACCTGCGGAACATGAATTTTCCCCAGTTCAATATGTTTGCTAAATGTTGCATATCATACGATCTTGGAGTTTTGTACTACTTATTAGCCCGTTAAAAGGTCTGGAAGCCTGAGAGTAAAGATTCAACACATTTATCTCAACTCTCTTTTATCTCATTTTTATCTCATTTTATCTCATTTATCTCAACTATCTCAAAACTTATTTGCCTATGAAATCCATTTTTTTTTCGTGGTACATGTGTTTTCACTCACTGAACGCATTATTTACGTCTAGTCAGCAGTATACCATGAAAGGCTGGTGTTCCAGAGAATGCAGTTGGAGAGATGATGATCCTGTCCAACCTCTCCATTTTTCAGATGAGGAAATTAAACCTATGAAGAGCAAGTCAAGAGAGAGGTACAATTCCCTCCCCTAGGGAAGTCGGTGGGGAAAATCAGTGGCAGGATAGTGGAAATTTGAGATGTCTGATACGGAACCAATAGAAACAAAATTTGGGAAGCAGCTATGTTTTTTTGTTTTTCGTTTTTTGTTTTTAAGATAGATGGATAAAACGAGGTGAAAGTACACACATCTTAGTGGTGAGGAGAGGGTCTACCTTGTAGACAGTGTCATGACCTTAGTGGAAAAGGACTGGTGGAAATTAAGTAGAGAAATACACTTACGTGATCCCCTTCTCAACCAGCCCCCCAAATGGCAAGAGGTTGGAGATGAATATCCATCTGAAATTTTTTTAGTTACTCTGCTAGATGCTCTGGGTGGCACAGACACGAGGAAGAGAGCATCTCCTCTGTGAAAGAGAGGTGTTTTCCATGACCTCATGGAAGATGTCATGCAGACTCATGTCCAGGCTCAACCCACCTTCTTGTGTCCCAAGCACAGTTGGGTCACTTGGGAGATCACCAGACCACCAGCTCTAGGACCAGGGGACTGAGACCGAAAATAAAAACCCTCCTTCCCACAGAGAGATGGTTCGCTCCAATGTAGAGATAGGCAGAAGGGAGAAAAGGTTTCTCAGATGGTGAAGGCAACCCAATGGATGAGAAAATTCGAGAAAGGAAAGCTCCGCCATGATGACAAGCAAACCCCGAGACGAGTTATTCACAGAGGTGCTCTCCGTGGGGCGAGCAGGGAGCCTTGACGTCTCCATTCATTGTGCACGGTCCCTCTGGTGCTGCTTTCATTATTTGAACACTATCTGGTGTCATTAAGATATCAGTGTTATTTAGGTATATCTGCATTGGCAGTTTAATTATGTCTGGGCAAGGCTCGGTATTTATTCATGGGGATCTTGGGGTGTTGTCAGACACCAGCCTGGAGATAAAGACGAGGTGCCTGCAGAATGCTAATGCTCCCCAGCTCGCCACTTGACCAACCCACGCGCCAGTTATTACCAAACGGATTATTTCGATCATTAACAACCCATACATCAGCCTCCTTCACCCGAGATTGCCACACGCATTCATCTTTTCATAAATGGTTATCTGACAAGGGGGCTGAGAACTGATGTTCTGGAGGGGGCAGGGGGGATTGCCCGATGCGGGTCAGCCATGGGGTGCAGCGAGCTGGACACCCTGTTAGCGACACCCTTTCATTAATCAGATTAGGACAATAAACTCATGAAGGGGGCACCATGTTCCTAAACAATAACCAATCGGGGTGCCTTCGTGTTGCCTGTGGCAACGGCTGCCTTGCCTTTTAAGAGGATGTTGCTTTGCAGATCCCCATGGAAAACCCGCATCTTTGCTCATCCTATCACGGCCGGCTCGCAATCATTACTCTTGTTCCAAGGTGCGGGGCACGAGGGGAGGCTTCGGGGTTGCGGACACACCATCTGCTCCCGATTGCTCACCTGAGTCAAGAGCCTCCTGACATCACTTCTCCGCAGCAACGGGAGCCAAGCCGAGCGAGTAAAGAGGCTGGGCTTGCACCAGACACTGCGGAGCCTGCAAATGATGAGTGAGAGCCTTGGGAGAGAAAAGAACCGCTCCCAGGCAGGGAGCCCCTTCCTTCGAAGGAAAAGGCAGAACGGGCAGTTATGCCCGAGTTAGAAAGGACGCCCTCGACCCATCTAATGAAGGACTCACGTGTGTTTCTCTGCGTCGGCGGCTGATTCGGATGGTTCTTCTCAACGGGGGAGAACCTTCTGTCCAATTTCACTTACAAGGATGATGTTTCCATTTTAGATGATGTTCCGGTAATACGGTCTTTTTTGATTTTCACGAGACTTGGACTTGCTTTAAAAAAAAAAAAAAAGATTTTGGAAACTGAGGTTAAGAGACTTTATGCAACTTGCCCAAGATCACGGGCTCGTTAGTGGTAACCATTCCCGAGAGATCTCCTTAGTTTTCTTTTACCACCTTGACACCAACATAGAGCCATAGTAGTGCGATGTTACAAAATCCTATTAAATGGTGACTCGTGTAGGGGCGTCCCGCTCTTTTTGGGTATATAGTTCGTTTTTCTTTTGGATCCCTTTAACAGTTAAATACTCTTGTTTTATAATAAAGCCAAAGTCTTTATCCTTCCCCGCTCCTTCTAGATTTCCTCCGTGGTACGCATAGAAAAAATCTGATTCTGCACGCAGTAGCCCCTCAGACCTCCAAAGACAGACATACGAGTCTAGAATTGTCTCCCCTTCGGGCTGATTCCAAGTATGGAGGGACACGATGCTGACTCTGTCCATAATAGGTACAACTAAGTCAAAGCTTCCGTTTCTTCAACCTACTTTGTTACCTGTACAGGAAGCAGAAATCCAGCCCCATTGACAGGTGCAGAAGGACCCGAGCTGTCTGTCTACCCTTTGGCCTTCCGGATCTGTGTCCGCTGCGTGCATTCTGTGTGAACAGCCAATGGATGGCTACTTGGGTGTGATGCCCGAAGATCCCACCTAAATCGGCGTTGAAAACGATCACCCCTAAGGAAGGGGGTGTGATTCCACGAAGGGAAGAGAGCTCTCAAGGAATCTCTTAGAGCTGGAGATTTTGCAGCGCAGGATGGAAAATGGGACGACTCGCCCTCTCAAATCTCAAAGCAACAGGACTCAGGCCTTGTTTTCTTAGGATCTGTTTGGGAAGGTGGTGAGGGTAATTCGAGCGACTGGCCCTTCCATTCCCAACGTGGATACCAAGAGTGAGTGAGACAGTGATGAATTACCCAAGATGAGGTTAGAATAATTTAATAAAAAGAGGTGGAAATGGGGTCTTTAATTCCTAACCTTTTGAGCTGTGGCTAAAATCCATTAATAGAACATGGATTAAGAAATCCAAAGTAAGATTAGTCAGCATCACCCGCCAGTGAATCACTCTGGAGCTCGGGTCAGAATTAACATCTGAAAATTCTTTAAAACTTTATGGCTGAGATTTTTTTTTTCTCCCCCCCCCCCCCCCCCGGCTTGCCTTCTTTTGTAGTCTTGGCTTTTTTAGCCAGGGAGATAGAAAATGTTTGGCATCCATTCAAAGCTCATTCAAACCACAGGGTAGAACTATAAAGGAGGCCTTTGGGGATATGTAGGGTCAGTCTGAATAGTTTACATCATAGCTTTCAGTTAAAAAAAAAAAAAAAATTTCTTTTACAGCATCAGTAGGGAGGATTATATCACAATATATAAGTAGATTTAGCAGAATTTACAAATCCACATGTGTTCCCTTCAGCGGTAGTTTTCAAATATTTGATGACCTTAGAACTCTTGGCTCAAATGAAATTCTACACCGAAGGAAAACGGAACAAAATTAAGACAAAGAAAGTTGCTTTGCTCACAGAAGGATGTGGGGTCTCAGAGACCCTAGTGTTTCCGTTTCACTCTTTTGGGTAGCCCTTAATGGGAACAAACGCCAAGATCGTCCAAGAAGATAGATTGAATACTTTTTCTCTTGGAGATTCTTACTCTACAGTGAATTTCTCCCCGTGAACCACAGAACATGTGTGAATGACAGCCGATCATTAAATAGTAAGTCACACCTCTCCTTGAGTTTTGAAAAATATTTTGAAAGCAATGTGGTCTTCCAGCATAAATGTGGAGATGAAAGGAGGTAACCTTTCCCCACAGCAGGAACGTTTAAAATGCAGACCGTTTAAAACAAACTGCTAAAAAAAAAAATATATATATATATGAATTTTACCAATCGAGCATGTATTTTCTTAGATCATCAAATCATACACCGTCGAAGATGGAAGAGACCCTGTATATATATATATTTTTAAGGTTTTATTTATTTATTTGACAGAGAGAGAGAGAGATCACAAGTAGGCAGAGAGAGAGGGGGAAGCAGGCTCCCTGCTGAGCAGGGAGCCTGATGCGGGGCTCGATCCCAGGACCCTGAGATCATGACCTGATCTGAAGGCAGAGGCTTTAACCCACTGAGCCACCCAAGGTGCCCCGAGACCCTGTATATCGAAATCAAATGGGATAATTACATAAAGGTGCTTTTAACCTATAAAGCGTTTTGCAAGTGTTGATAGTGATGATGTCTATCTCCTTTCCTTTAACTGGAGCTTTCATATTTCTTTCTAAACCCCTTAACTGGAGCTCAGAAAAGGCAAAATATCGTGCCCAGTGTCAAGCACCTAGACGCAGATAACGCTAAGATGTAGATTGTTGTTTGAAGGCATTTAGATCAAGTCACAAAAGCCTAGTAATCAGAGGCCAGTCAGAAAGTACAATCCATTCTCTTGTATAAAAACGCATGTCAGGGTGCCTGGGTGGCTCAGTAGGTTAAGCGTCTGCCTTTGGCTCAGGTCATGATCTCAGCGTCCTGGGTTTGAGCCCCACACTGGGCTCTCTGCTCAGCAGGGAGTTTGCTTTTCCCCCTGCCTCTCCCCCTGCTTGTGCTCTCTGTCTCTCTCTCTCTCACTGTTTCTCTCAAATAAATAAGTAAAATCTAGGGAAAAAAAGGCACGTCATACCTGAGATGGATCCCAAGAAACTCTTTGTTATTGGCACACAAAAGACAAGTCTATCAGTCTGGACCTGTAAGTTTAAAACATGTTCATGGAGGAAACGAAGGCTTATTTGCCTAAGCCCAAATGGGAAAGCAGAGGGGTACCTCCTCTTTATAGCTCTTAAGTGAAATGTTTGGAAAATATCGAGTGGACTTTCATCTTACAAAGTTGGTGGTGAGTTTCTAAAATCAATACAAAAAACTAAAACTAAAAATAAAATCAGTATAGGTGCTGGCTCAGTCCATGGAGCATGAGACTCGACCTCAGGGTCATGAGTTCAAGCCCTACATTGGGCGTGGAGCCTACTTTAAAAAATCCTGAGCAAAAAAAAAAAGTCAGTATAAGTGGCAAAGATCCTACAAAATCAAAATGGTCTCTGAGAATCCTTTGGACTCTTAGAAAGTCAAAGACATACCATCTATTACTTTTGTCTTTGGAAATTTGGCTGAGATGTTCCTTTTCCTGTGATGTTGGAAGCCAAGGTCTCTTTTGAACCAAGCAAGGTGACCTAAATATGTTCTGTGTTTTGTTCTGTGTGACCTCGCTCGGCTGACTACATGGAGGGGATTGCACAAGATCTAATTCCTCTGTACAGATTTCCTGGCCTAGCTGCAGATTGGCGGTGATCGAACCATCTTAAACAACCATCTTAAACACCATAACTTAAACAAATTTGAAATGAGGACGTGATAAAAAATATGCAGTGATGTTTAAGGAAAAAAATGTTCTTTGGTAGTGTTTCTAACTGGTTAAGTGAAATTATGGAGAATCACTGTGTGTTCCCCCCCTACCCCCCACGAACTGACCATTAGTACTCTCCTCTGAGCTAGGATCTGGATTTAGAAGAACACTGAGAATGGTTATGGGCTTATCTCCAAGGTTGGCCACCACCAATTCCTGCCATCCGCATTCGTGCATTCTACTTCTCCCATCGAGGGGCAGAATCGAATGATTTCCTCCCCCTTGGAGCTGAGCTAGTCTGTGACTTGTGGTGACTGGTAGAATGAGGCAGAAAACAATGCTCGTTGGTTCTAGACTTAACTACGCGGAGGCCTGATGGTTTTCCCTTGGGCTCCCATATGTGGAGGCCAACCACCCCGCTGGAGCGAGAGGTCGCCCAGCCCCCAGCTCTTCAGCCTCCCAGCTGAGGAGTCAGATGCACGAGGGAAGCCATCTTGGTCATTCTCGCCCCAGCTGAGCTCCAGGAAGAGTAAAGCTCAATGACTACGACCGACATCCCATGGAGCAGAAGAACCACTTAGTCAAGCCCTTCCCACAATACAGAAACATGAGCAAATGAATGCTTTGAATTGTTTTAAGCATTACGTTCTGAGTGCTTTGTTAAACAGCAGAAGATCATTGAGACAGTTGGCCAGGAAATTTCTAGTAGATTGTGTTTCATAGACTCTCGCTGGCTATTTTTCCTTCTTCCAGATCGATTCTTCTGCTCTTCTAACCTGTGATGCTGCCCAGACTTTTGCTGAAGAAACGTATAACACACAAAAAACAAAACAGAAGGGACTTCCCCAGGATCCCGTAGAAGCTTCCCTTCTGCTCAAACGTGATGAAGCCAGTGGACAGGGCTGGCATGTCTCGATGAGGCTCTCAGCTCTGTAGGTCACCAGTGCTGGGCATGGTTTCATAAATTTCGCTTTCCGTATTATTTTACTGGTGCTTGGTTTCCGATTCCTAGTGTGGAGGAAGACAGGCACAGGTGGCACACAATTATTAGCCAAAGGATTAAAATCCTCAGGGAGAAGGAGGCAGTGATAAGGATCAGAAATGGGAAATTAGACACTTACGGGGAAAGGAAGGGTAAATGAGTTTCTGGGAAAATAAAAGGCTACCACGAAAATATCAAGAAACCACCTTTCCGTGGCTTGCCAAATGGTGAATCCACCTCTCCTGGGCTACTCAGTGGTCAATCCCGATAGCTAGGAGTAAGTCAGTCATAGAGCCACGTCAGCCAACGATAAAATGCATTTTTTCTGGAAAAAAAAAGGCGGAAAAAGGATGGCTTACTCATGGAGGACCCCAGTGAGCTTAATTCCGTGAAACACAGTTGCTAGATGTCTGAAGATTAACTAAGGAGACATGTCACTTCTGTTGGATAGGAAAACACTCTTAAAATTGATGCGTCACTTAAAATACACAAATGTAGCACTTCCAGGCCAAATAGATATTTCTTGTTAGAAAACCCCTTTTAAGAGCTTGGCAGGGCAAAGCAACCTGCCCACGAATGTTTATCGTATTAGTGGGAAACTCAGTCCAATCCAGCCACGTTGTCACCCAAGGAAACACTAAAGCCCAGATTTTAACCTTACTGAAATATTGATGGCATAAAGTGGAGGCTGATGAGATAAATAATTCTTACGACTTTCAGTGCCTTGGAATAACCTACCTGTGCAGTAGAGGAAAATGGTTCCTTCCCCGTCCCCAGATCCTCCCCCTCATCTCTATCTAGGGCAAGAGTCTACCCTCTGTTGACAAGTGTCTGGTGGAAATTTTATAAGAATTTTTTTTTTTTAGCGAGGCACCAGTTGTCTTTAATACTTGAAAGAAAGTTGAAGAGCAGAATCCAGTTACTCCTATGAAAAATGAACGTTCTCCCTAGGCTTTGGCCACTGCCGGTAGGCTTGTTTTAAAACTGAATTATAGGTGTAATACGTTTGCCAGAGACATGGGCATTAATTTTTCTCGAGCCATTCAAGATCGGGAGGACAGAACAGGAGGGAGCAGAGAAAAAACCAGATAATCAGAGTTTCACGTTGATTTATTCATCTGTGTGCGAAGGAACGGGGACATGAGGGAGACTATTCCGGGGGCCTGAAGGAGAGAGGGGGGATTGCGGAGAGAAAGCAGAGCGAAGGGCGTCAGGGCTGTCTGCCAAACCCCAAGTCCCATTGTTGTTCTTAGATGATATAGGATTACTTTATTTCTCGAGCTGCTTTGTAAAAACCCATATGCATAAAATATGCCACGCTGTGGATCCAGGAAACGATTGTGTTCCTAACCTGCCTGGCTCATTCCTTTAATAAAGATCGAGTGGGTCTGTGCAGACCCGGCGGGGGTGGGGGGAGGCTGTGATTCCAGCGTGTGCAAGAGACATTGGCTCACAGCCCGCCTAGGGCAGATGGATGGGCTCTTGAGGCCCCAAGCGGATGCCACACAGAAGTCTGTGTGTGTGACCTATCTGGCAGACCTAATGTCGAATCACTTAGCGGAGGTGGGAGAAGCCTTCAGACCAGGAATCTGTGGCGTCCTCCCTCTGTCGGCGATTAGCTCCATGCGGGACCAGGTTTCTAATTTGCAGGGCTCCGGGCACAATGAAAGTGCAGGGTTCCTGGTTAAATAACTGAATTTTTGGGGGGGGGTGGGGGGCTGGGATGGGAGAGCATGAAACAAAGAGTGGAGCTCTTCCCAGTGTGGAGCCTGAGAGATGGTATTGGATTCCTGCCCCGAAAGCCCGTCTCCAGGCTCCAAGACGTCGTGATAAGATATCTTCTCATCTGATGTTGTCAGTTTCCATGTGTTAAAATGAACCGATGGTGGCGGGGGAGGGGGGTGTGGTGCAACCTTGGAGAAGTCAGTTAGCAGTCGTACGAAGTTGGATCTTCTCTCTTTTATGGAGTTCAGGTCTTCATTCCAAAGAACCTCTCCCCATCCTGTTCTTTAAACTGTGTATCTGTGCAGAGAGATGTGCCTATGGGACCTTCTTGGGTACCCAGAAGGTGGGAGACAGAAAGCTTGTGGCCAAAGCTTGTTGTCTCGTAGAGCAAAGAAGATCTTAGGTTAAGCTTTTATTTATTTCTTTGACAGAGAGAGATCACAAGCAGGCAGAGAGAGACGAGGAAGCAGGCTCCAGCCAAGCAGAGAGCCCGATGCGGGGCTCGATCCCAGGACCCTGAGACCATGACCGGAGCCAAAGGCAGAGGCTTAACCCACTGCGCCACCCAGGCGCCCAAAGATCTTAGGTTGAAAACAAAACCAAACAAAAAAAGAGCATTGGGGCGCCTGGGTGGCTCAGTCGGTGAAGCGTCTGCCTTCGGCTCAGGTCATGATCCCGGGGTCCTGGGATCGAGCCCCGCATCAGGCTCCCTGCTCAGTGAGGAGCCTGCTTCTCCCTCTGCCTCCTGCTCCCCCACTTGTGTTTGCTCTCTCTCTGACAAATAAATAAATAAAACCTTTAAAAAACAACAACATATTTTGTCATATCCATAAGATAAAATCAAGTCCATTCGCTTGCCTTACAAATGACTCTTTGCCTTTCTTCTAAGACCACTGAAACCTCTTCTCTCATCCCCCACACAAAATTAAAAAAAAAAAATAGCATAAGTTCATCTGTCTTAGAACTAACTTTGCAGGCAACGTTGGTAGGTTTATCTATTTGAAAAGAGACCTTCAAACCTAATGCCTTCTTTAAAGCCTGGGTTCTCAAGCTGAACCACGGGGAGAAGACAGAAGGCATTCGGGTGACGTAGAATGTTTTTTTCTTGCTCTAACCATAAAAGGATCCCTAAGCCTTGAGCACACAGATTTGGCTTGTGAGTTCTGAGAAACATCACTCCATGCCCGACAGCCGGAAAGTGAGGAGCTCTGTGGTTCTCCAGGTCGCTTGGGGAAGGTTCTGGAGTCCTCAGAAAAACATGCTGAGTTTTCCATTTCTGGCCTTGAAGAGAGACTCGTAACACAGTTCTGCGGATCTGCTCTTTATTTCCCCTTTTCTTGCCCTGGAGAATAGACCGTGGGTCAGTAAATCCACTCGTTAGTATAAGGAAAGCAATTTGACATCAGCTTGCTATTTTGTAGGAATGGGTGTGTTTCTGATCTATAGCGGTTTTGCTTTTTTTGAAGAGGGGAAAACCCGATTTGGAGGAACAGAAGCCCCACGATATATTTGGTCTACTTTTATATATATTTTTAATTTCTTTTGCTCTTTAGCTGTCTAATAAATACAGTTGACCTTTGTTACCCACAAGTTTGTCTTTGTGAATTCGTCTGCTTGCTAAAATTGATTTGCAGCCCCCAAATTAATACCTGCAGCGCTTTCCCAGTCATTTTTGGACATGCCCAGAGCGACAAGAAATTTGAGTCACTTGCACGCGCATTCCTAGCTGAGGTCAAACAAAGCGACGTTCTGCCTTCCTATCTCAGCTCTCCTATTGTAAATGAGAATCCTTTTTGCTATCTTACGGAGTGCTGTGTTTTTCACATTCTTGTGGGGTTTTTTGTTGGTCGTGATTTCACTGTTTAAAGTGTACCCCCCCCCAAGAGCGCTGAAGAACTCCCCACTGTTTCTAACTAAAGGACGGCTGGGATGTGCTCAGTGGAGGAAATACGTGTGTTAGATAAGCTTTGTTCAGCGTGAGTTACAGTTAGGTTAGCTGTGAGCTCTGTGTTAATGCATCAGTAGTACATATTAAATAAGGGGGCTTTAAGCAGAAACACGTAAAACAAGATTTTGTATTAATTGGTTGGCAAAAGTGTGACCACAGGCTCACGGGAACCTAACCCTACATTTCCCCTGGGATCGATGGTTCCGTATTCACTAATTCAGCATTCCCAGGGACTTTATGGAACGTAGCAACCTCAGATAATGAGCATAGACGATATGGGTTGAGAGCCCACCTTGGTCAGGAACCCAGAAGTGCCACAGAATGAATCCCATCCTCAAGGGGTGTGTTTAGTGGTGATAGTGACCATGTTTGACCATTACTTACTCCAAGCATCTGAATACAGTATCTGCTTTAAATTATCTCAGTAATTCCGTAAGTTGGGTATTAAACCGTCTATAGGAACGAAGAGTCAAGTTGGCCCAGCTCCTAAATGAAACAGCCAGGATTTGGACCCGATTCGATTCATTGACTCCCCGAATTCATTCTCCCACGTGCTTATTTTTTTGCTAGTCAAGGAGAAGACAACTCATGTGCGGTCACTCTTGGACCCAGAAAGGGAAGGGACCAAAATAGATATTTCTGGTTGGTTTTCTCAACAACACCAAGTCCATCCTAATTTCTCCCTCTGGCTTGCTTTGAGAGAGCTGCAAAAATGTTCTCAGAGAAGGTTTTCTAGAATTTACCATCCTTAATATAAGTCCTTTGTCTTCCAATTTGTTGCAGTAAATAGAAGAATTTTAAACAAGAAAGAACTTTATATTCTAGGCTATGACCCTCTATCATAAGCAATAGCATTTAATGGTTTGTTTCTGTATTTTTTTTTTTTTGGGGGTCATTGTTGCCCTCTTTGACCAATTTATAGACCACATCTAAAGCATTAGGAAGTTGTTTCTGTGAAAATACATCTTTTTATTGCATACAGATTCCTCCTATTGTTATTTTGAATTAACCTATTTGCGATGGACGTAAGCAAGCTCCAATAACAGATACAGAGTGGTTTCCGCTTGACTTAAGAAAAGCTTACTAATTTTTCAGATTATGAGTTATTTGGGGTTTTTGTTGTGGTTACTCTTGTTGCCTTTCCTTGAAAAGTCTGGGAACTCTTTTTTTTTTTTTAAGAACTTTTAGTTATTCATTTGACAGAGAGATAGCGCAAGTAGGCGGAGCCAAAGGGAGAGGGAGAAGCAGACTCCCCGCCCAGCAGGGAGCCCGATGTGGGACTCGATCCCAGGACCCCGAAATCATGACCTGAGCCGAATTCAGATGCTTCACCGACTGAGCCCCCCAGGCATCCCATGGGGATTCTTTTTAAAGTAGGGTCTGCGTGTCAGAGCTTTCCCTTCCAAACAGAACTTAGGACAGTGCCAATGTTTCCATGGTCTTCAAAGATCGCTGAAAGGACAGAGTAGAATAACTTAGAAAAATCACCTTCAGCACTACCTGTGTTAATAGCGGGGCACCTTGCATACTTGTTCCTTTTCTACTCCCCTTATTAAATATATTTATTTCTCCTCAGCAGTTGGGGTTCTTTATAAGGCTCGTGTATACATGAGCAAGCCTATCTTGTACAGCCATTACCATATATAATAACTTTACACGCGTAGAATTCTCTACAGCTTACAAAGCCCCGTGGTCACTCTCAGACGTATTTCATTCAGTGTAATGCTTTCAGCGTCCCTGAGGAAAGAACAGACCAGGTGCCATTGCCTTCTTCTAGGTAAGATGACGAGGCAGGGGTCTAGAGAGGATGAGGTTATTGAGGGTACGATTCGCCGATGTCCCCGAAAATAACTCGGTATCATTCTTCCGTGATCATTACGGGTCCAAGTAAACAATAAGGTCACCATATTGCTCCCTCGCTGCAAATGTTTCTTGGGAATATTCAGCATCACCAAGACTCTAAAAACCGCCAGAACCGGACGGTAGCGTGCTACTGTTTGATGTTCTTACTCTTGTGCTGCTCAGATGCCCCAGATTTCCAACTCGGATTCGAGGATGCCCGAGCACGGCTGTCTTTCCCCATCCTGCATTAGCCTGTCTGCAGACCCCTGAGAATTTCTTAATCCTCTCCTACACTCCGAAGATCCAGCTCCCTTCTCTGTGCAGATCGCTACTTTTCCAAGTTCATTCTGACCCCTCGGGCTGCAGAGGCTCCTGGAAAGCTCCTTTCCTGCCATCTTATTGTCTCCCCATCTCCTGGGTGCCAGGTCTGCTGCGTGCTTCTTCTGGAAGCAAGGCTCCAAGGCTCTTGCCAAAGAAGTCACTCCCTGGTCGACGCCGTCCCTGGCCTTTCCAGTTCGACGTGGGCTGGCTGGGTTTGCTGGGCTCGCAGAGGAGCTTGATTCTCAACTCTAATTACAGCCGCTAATTCAGGCCTGGCCTTCTGATCATTCATCTTTTAAGTGTTCAGCTTCTGAATCCCATTTGGTTCCCTGTCTCCCTCTCTTTCCTACCACCTCCCCTTGATGTGGCCAGAATAGTTAACTCGAGACAATTAGTAAATGCTGAATCATTGAGTCAGTGAATAAAGCAAGTGTCTGTGTGAGGTATACAACTTCCTGAGTGGGTTTAATGGAAGTCTAAAGAGATTTTTCACAGATTCATGGGTTTTCAAAGGAGAAATTTGCATATTAATAAGAAGCTGTTCAGACTGATTCGCTTAATGTGTTCGGAGTAAGTATAATTAAATGTCAAGGGAGATATATCATGAAGTAATGAAGCTGAAGCCAATTTATCAAAAAAAAAGGTCTAGAGAGAGACATTTCAAATAATAAACAGTTCTCTAACCTTCCTTTTTAAGGTGATTTGCTTAGTCTGGGCCAAGATTTACATGTTTTTTGAGGCTCGTGCAAACAAAGATTCTGGGAACGGAGTGGGGGGTGGGGAAGGAGAATGGACATTTTTTCCTATTCAAGTTTATAACAGATTCGAGGAGGTCCTTCCTGTGTGAAATACTTTTTAAAAGGGACCAAACCTGTTTAGTTTTTCAAAATCTCACAGATAGTGAGATGCGGTTAGGATTGGACCCCCGCCGCACCCCCTCACATACGGCTGCCATTTGCAAACCCCAGCCAGAAGAAAGGCTGGATATGAGGGTGGCTGGTCGCTCAGGAATCGCACCTAAAACTGAAATTGAT
The DNA here is from genome assembly GCA_028534135.1 of Potos flavus. Lineage (NCBI taxonomy): Eukaryota > Metazoa > Chordata > Mammalia > Carnivora > Procyonidae > Potos > Potos flavus. The sequence goes on from CM052891.1 coordinate 45,998,463, forward strand.
GGGAAATGGAAAACCCAACCCTGGGTTCTGGATTCTGAGCCCCGAGCATGTCTGAGGAATTGGCCATTCTTGGAACAAAACTCAGTCCACACTGTGCTCTGAATTCACTTAGGAGAGAAGTCATGATAAAATTACACGGGCCCTCTTTGTATGCTTTATTCCCTAAGTGTTTGATTGAATTAATCAAGAAGTTCAGGCTCGTGCCGTAGATAGATTCTCTTGAATCCTCGATGAGACCGAAGTGACCTCGGGAGAAGTTGCCTTCAACTGGGTCAAATGGAAATAAACACTCACTAGTGTTTGATTCTGTTTATGTGGATGTGAAAGCCGGTGGGTTGGGTCCTGGGCAGAATGGAGTGAGCAGGACCCTCCCTGAGGTCTCTGGGAAGGAGAAGAGGATTTGAGTCAATGTCGTAAAACCACTGAGTGGAAGAAAGCAAATGCCTCCCTTATACTCTCTTGTTCCACTAACCATGCGAAAAGTCACATTTAAAAAAGGAAACATTGAGGGGTGCCTGGGTGGTTCAGTCGGTTAAGCATCTGCCTTCGGTTCAGGCCATGATCTCAGGGTCCTGGGATCGAGTCCCACATCGGACTCCCTGCTCAGTGGGGAGTCTGCTTCTCCCTCTCTCTCTGCCTGCTGCTCCCCCTGCTTGTGCTCTCTCTATCTCTGTCAAATAAATAAATAAATTAAACCTTAAAAAAAAAAAATCCGAAAGATAGCAAGCTGACAATCCATTTTGTCCTACATCTGGGTGGAGCGTGGTACCCAAGGCTGTCAAAAGTTAGTTAATGTGACCCACTGCCTTTGGAATCTGCTTGGCTTAGGTTTAAGTCCCAACACCCTTCTTGATCCCCTGGGTGACTCTGGACAAGCAGTTTAGCCTCTGTGAAAGTGGAAACCCTAACGTCTGCCTTGCTTGGCTTTTGTCAAGAGTAGAGATGGCATATGTGAATTACCTTGTTTTAATTAAGGTGAGTTTTATCATTTGACCCTTGAGCCCATGAAGCCCTCCTTTTTGAACCCATCATTTGCGAGCATCCTTCACTCTTAAAGCGACTAGAGGCAATTGGACCCTGCAAAAATTCAACTTATTTTCAGAGTTAAAATAAGAATTAATATCGTAGGTGGGATTATGTATATGGAGCCAGGAGAATTCCTTGGGAACTTTGTTTGGATCTGTTCGGAGCAATGAAAAGGAGGGCATTTCTTTCCCAGTGATCAAGCTCCTGGTCATGTCTCTTTTTCCAATGACTGATTTACCTTCCTCTGTGTGTGTGTGTGTAGATAGATAGATTAAAGTTGTGGTTTTAAATGTCTGTACCACTAGGACTCATTCTTAAAATTAAAAGCAAACCCTGTTGCCAACTCCATATAATAGAATCTGTGCCAGTTGAATGAGGGAGGGAGTGTCTAGAACCCACCTGCTTATCCACTCTCTTGCTTAGTTGGGTTTCCCAAAAATATTTCCAGGGAGCCTCAGCCTGGTTTGAATGCATAGCTCACTGCCTTCCATTTTCCCTAGCTTTCCCTGTGTTGGACAGGTGTGTATCATCATTTTAGTAATGTACGATTTTTTTTATCACGTCACTGGAACTTAAAATGAGCGCAAGAATATTGCACTACAGTCCTGAATCCTCCTTAATTTTGCAGAATAGGGAATTATTTCCCTAGATGGTTGTTCGGCACCTCGGCAAACCTAGCCCTGGAACTTCTCGTTGAAACTTTCAAAGTAGGCTCCGGCTGTGAGCTTTTCTGTTTTGATCGCAGAAACAGTAAATTGAACATTCCCGTCTCGCCATCCACTGGACCTTCCACAACATGACCAATTGGACCTAGCTAGAGGCAAACCCCTTTAACTTCATCCGTTGAGTCCAAAGGCAGCAAATTCAAGAATAAGGTCAAGAATAAGTTCAGTTCTTTTGTTTACCGCTATCCCATTTTATACGAAATGCTTTTGAAATCCTCAAAGTCAGCCTACAAAATGTATTCCCTATAATGTTACTTCTATAGTCTTTGTTGGTTTCATGAAGGAAGGAGGATCTTGTGGTCAGATATGCATGGGATATGAATTTTTGTTGAATGGATTTTTTTGACAGTGGACTTTTAATAGTTGTGTTTTAAGGTTCACTGTGACAATCCAAAAGGGATTTGTCATCGGCGATGTTTCCCCAGCGACCATGCCCGGCATTAGTCATGAAAATCCATAGGACTGTGTGTTCCTTGGAACACAGTTTGGGAAATGCTGTCTTTTTTAAATTAAAGCCAATTGTGATCTATAAAATCATAGGATGGTTGAACTTCGCTGTCAGAATTTGATCCTGGTCTTCAGGAGGTTAATTTGGGACCGATGCAGGTCCTTTCCTTTTCCTGAACAAGTAGATAGAGATAGGAATATTAACTGCCTATTTCTTTCCTGAAAACGTGGGCCTCGGGGCTGAATTTTACAGGATAGATTGGTGTGATGCTATGATTGATTCTTTTGTACCATGGGAAAAGCAATTTATTTTCTCCCTAACAAATGGCAAGTGCTATTCATTCAAGGAAACCACCTACATAGAAGCAAAATATCTTTTTTTTTAGGGCTGTAAAAGTACTATGCTGTGGAATTTTCCGTATTTTTATCGCTTTGGGTACCTCATTATTCTCCCACAGTTACCATTTCCCTATATCAGAGTCTGCAAACCAGTAGGACTGTATATATAAGGGATTTGTGACAGCTGTATATCTTGGACCCCTATTTTCCAGCCATATGTCCCCAGCCCACCCTTCTGCCCCCCACCACTGCACACACCTGTACTCCATTCCTGTGCATGACCGTGACCCCATATCCAGCATCTTTATATCCTTGTGCCTTTGTGCATGTGTCTATCCCACTGACTGAAATGCCTCTTCTCTTTCTTCTACTCCCCAACTCATTCTCCAGAGATAAATTCAAATCCCACTTCGTGACTTTGCTTGCCCCCAGTGTGGTTCCAGTGCTTGGCCTTCCTTTTTGGAGTTGAATGCCACTTTGTTTATAATTTATGCCTTGTTGCCATTTGGGTTTTCTGCAAAGCAGATCCTGAAAGGGAGTGGGGAGTATAAACAATGTCTTGGAACATTGGAACAGGAAAGGGGAAGGAAGCTGGATTGGGCAGACCCAACCCAGACTTGACAGTCTCTGGGAGCCCCACCTGGAGACCTGGAGTAAAGATCGCTCCTCAGGGGAGGTCTCAACTCGCGCAGACGGGGCTCAGCTCTTGTGCCGCCATCTTGTTCAGTCAGCTCTTGTTCCACCATCTTGTTCAGTCAGCTCTTGTGCTGCCATCTTGTTCAGTCACTGACCAAGAGCCCCTTAGAGCAAAGTATGTGCTCAGGGGTTGAGATTGACCCCCAAGGAAGGTCTCCAGCAGCTGGAATCTGTCAGCTGATTACACTTCCCACAGCTGGGCTACAAGTCCTTTTGTGAAGGGGGATCAGAGTAGCCCATCTCTTTGTCTTCTTTTTGCTGCCTTACTGAACATTTTTTTTTTTAAAGATTTTTATTTATTTATTTGACAGAGAGGAGAGAGGTCACAAGTAGGCAGAGAGGCAGGCAGAGAGAGGCGGAAGCAGGCCCCCTGCTGAGTAGAGAGCCCGATGCGGGGCTCGATCCCAGGACCCTGAGATCATGACCTGAGCCAAAGGCAGAGGCTTTAACCCACTGAGCCACCCAGGCGCCCCCTTACTGGACTTTTTATTTCACGACCCACATACCCAGAATGTGAGATCTCAAAGGGGCTTTCAAGGTCATGCAGGTGAGGCTCCACATCTTAGAGAACCCTTGCCGTCCCCACTAGATCATGCTTTCGTTCATTGTAGGGTCCATACTGAATCGAATCCCCGATCAGCATCTGGTGGGTCAGTCCAGCTAATCCCATTCCAGTGACACCCAAGTATCCATTTATCTGGTCACCGGGAAGCACTATCCTTTCTTGGGGGCCAAAAGGAATAAGTGCTGGTGGATGTAGGGTAGAAAATGAGGAAATTATTAGTGATATCTGTGGTACGCCATCGTGATTCCATAACACATTTAAAAAACAAAAAACAGCACTTTAAATTTAAAAAAGCACTTTAAATTAGGCTTTTACCACTCGAAGTCCCCAAATTACAGAGAATGAGGGGACTTGAAACTCACAACAGGTCTGTGGGATAGATAGTTGGGAATCTGAACAAATTTTGGTTTGTAGAAGGAAGAAAATCAATGGCCAGAATGGGAGTGAATCGCAACAGATTGTCTGATTTCCTTTCTGTTTATCAGTCGCTCTTTCTAGAAGCTGCAGTGGCTCCAAATGCACTTTTCGAGACTCTGCTGTCACAGGCGGTGCTCTTTGCAGGGGTGGTGGTGGGGAAGGGGGGCAGGGGGGCTCTGCTCTCCCACAGGGGTCTGTCCGCCCCCCCCCCCC
>CM052891.1:46003390-46034305 GCA_028534135.1 Potos flavus
AAGGACACCAAGCTCATCGTGGTGGTGCGGGACCCGGTGACCCGAGCCATCTCGGACTACACGCAGACGCTGTCCAAGCGGCCCGACATCCCCACCTTCGAGAGCCTGACGTTCAAGAACCGCACGGCCGGCCTCATCGACACGTCGTGGAGCGCCATCCAGATCGGCCTCTACGCCAAGCACCTGGAGCGCTGGCTCGGCCACTTCCCCATCGGCCAGATGCTCTTCGTGAGCGGGGAGCGGCTCATCAGCGACCCGGCCGGCGAGCTGGGCCGCGTGCAGGACTTCCTGGGCCTCAAGAGGATCATCACCGACAAGCACTTCTACTTCAACAAAACCAAGGGCTTCCCCTGCCTGAAGAAGGCCGAGGGCAGCAGCAAGCCCCACTGCCTGGGCAAGACCAAAGGCAGGACCCACCCCGACATCGACCGCGAGGTGGTGCGCCGGCTGCGTGAGTTCTACCGGCCGTTCAACTTGAAGTTCTACCAGATGACCGGCCAGGACTTCGGCTGGGATGGATAACCATATAATTTAAAAAGAAAAAAATAAAATAAAAAAAAAATCAAAATATAATATATTTTTTTACCAATCGGTAGAGAAAAGGCAGTTTAATATTTGTGCTGAAAATGTGTGTTTCGGTATTTTTTTTTTTCCCCAATGAATGTTAAGAGAGTGTTCTCACCTCCGCCCCCATCTTCATGGGTCACGGGCACTGAACGTTTGGATAAACAAAAAAGGAAAAACCGCACTCATCGAAATACTTGGCAATTTTCGATTTCTGTTTTATGTTTTATAGGCACAAGTATAAAGTCTTGAGCATCGGTCGCCACGAAAACTTTCAAGGAAGTCCTGAGGGTAAATCAGTCTCTTGTTTCGGTCGCTGCCTCTCTCTTTGTCTCTCCTTTCACAGGTCCCAGATAAAACGCTCTCTCATATTTCCTCCCTTTTAATTTTTTTCCTGTGCCACTTCTTGAAAACTATTTCCCAATCAATAATACTGCACGTTTGCCCACCATTTCATAGTTAACCACGGTGTTTTCAAGTAAAACACCTTCTTCCATCTTTGTGCGACGTGGTAGAAGAACATAGAGATGATGATCCCCATTTTACAGACAAGGAAACTGAGTCTCGGAAGGCTGGGCAAAAACCCCATCTTCCACTTGTTCCCTTTTTCATGCCCCTTCCTCCAGAGAGAGAAGTAACACAGCTCTACTCTTAGAAACGGTTCGCTAGTTTGGGGATGATCGGAGATAGGACAAAGAGGGTTTCCCGTTGCCTTCTAAAGTTCCTGGCCAGCCTTATGACCCTCAAGTCATGAGGAGTCAGCAGAGTGCAAGAACACGTGGGCACAGTATCTTTTAAGAGCCAATCTTGGCTCGTTGAAATGCCCTGAGCTATGGAACTCGGGCTTGGTGGAGGTTGAGAGAAATTACTGCATTCTTATCTGGAGAACGAGAGGGACAATCACACTAGAAACAAGACAAAAAGTAATAGGAGCATAACTTACCTTTTGATGGTCTTTTTTTTTTTTAAAGAAACACCCACTTCAGTACTGAATGAATCTCATTTTTCTTTACTTCTTTTTTAACAAAGAAAATCTGCTTCTCTTGGTAATATCTCATTTCTAATCTTGGGGCTACTACTAAAAAGATGAATAAATATTATTTTTCATGGGTGGAGGGCTGTCACTTTGTCACTTTATTTTTCCCCACTTGCTGTTCGTACCAAGAATAACGGAATATTCATTAATATTTGGAAAATATTCCAAGAAATACAGATGTGGGTAAAACGGAGGTTTTTCTTTTCCCATCTAGTTCTCTCGTCCCCCATTTAAATAGCTCAAATAAATCAATAGTTTATTAAGAGTATTCCTTTCCTCTCTGAGTGGGCATTAACAAGATTAGCATTAATGGGAATTAAATTGGTTTAGAGAGAAGCACATATGCACGAAATATATAAAACATTTATAATTAGTCTGTCAGCAACATTTTATTACAGGTTTAAACCCAAGAGTAAAATGTCTCCTATCTCATGGAAATTTTCCATATCCGCCGAAAATTTAAAGGCGCAGACACTACGGTATTCTTAAGTAATTATTCTTTATTTCTCCGGTGTTGTCAGTCCAAAGAAACTAAAGTTGCTGGAAAATATGCAGAGTGTAAATATGCATGAACCCTAAATGCTGCATCAGGTGAAATAAGTCTTTCCTGAGAGGCCAAACACAGGATTAAAATGCAGGGAAAAAGGGAAAAAATTACTTAAGTGTCTAGATATTCCAACATTGTTCCAAACCTTTGAATTTCTGTATGACTATCCCGTTTATGAGAGTTAAAAAGAAAAAAAATTCCCAGGTCTCCTTTGCCCAGTTGATTTCCTTCCCTTCTGGTGCCCTTAGTTTTCCAACGCAATACCCCGTTTTCACTGTACTTAAATCGTCACTTTTAGAAACAAGATACTCATCTTAAACTCTTTCCGTCTTTTCTCTTAACTCATTTTGTTTGTGCCTCTGATCCTTTTATAAGCATTTGCTTGGCAATAGGCAAACAAAGCTTGCACAAGGAAAGGAGTGCATCTAACAGTTGTATTGGGCAATATTCTTTCTGTGTTAAGAAATAATAAAAGAACAGAATTGAGTTCAAAGCACCTCTTCTTGCATGTAGATTTTTTTTTTTTGAAATTCTTATTATTTAAATAATGAATGACTCTAGAGCCTTCTAGGAAGACTTTCTAACTTCTTAAAGTTCGTAAGAGTGTCAGAAGTTCGAGATCGCAGCAAAACATCTGGAGATCGAGAGTCCGTATACTCAAAGTTCCTTCCAGAATAGGAATTCTATTACTCCTGCTATGTGTGGCTTCAGATTTCTTTTGTCCATGTAGCTGTACCAATTAATAGGCATTGTTCTTGATTTGAACATCTTAGCTATGGTTCCTCTGAGCCATCAGCTCCACGGCCACGCCTACTGATCTACTACATTCTTCTTAGAGGTAGAGCATTCTCTAGAAGAGTAACTAGAGGTCTAGAGCTTTATCCTGAACAGTTTGCTCTTGAAGCCCCATCTATGGTGTAAAATTCTCTCGGTAACTTAGCAACTTTCAGGGGAAACTCATTTATTCCAAGGACTGGAGGTTCATAAGCTGCTAGAGAATGGATATTTATTACCCAAGGAGTATTACTCCCACTGTACTTGCCCTAATTTCAAAGATCTTCAAAGTCAGAATAAACCTAATGGATCGAATCACCATTTGGCCCTTAAATCCTTTCTTCAGCCAGTCGCACAGGGGTTTCGAACACCAACGTGTCTGGGAATTCTCCCCTCTTGATTTTGCTGGTGTCGTAAAGAGGATCAGTTTCTCCTCAACACCCTCATCCGGTTCTGTGGGCTGAGATCCGCCAAATCTGTTACATGTGAAGGTAACTTACAACTCAACATGTGACTACCTAAAGGTGCGTATAGAATAATGGTACATTATGTTCACCTAGCAGATTACCCTTTCATTGCCCCTTAAACCAGCAGCCGCTCTCCACTCTCAAAGAGTTTTGCTTTCCAGACGAGCAAGTGAACATTTAGGAGAACAGTGGTTCCCCACCAAAGGCGACTCTGCCTCCCAAGGAGATCTCTGGAGATACTTTGGTTGTCCCAATGCTGGGGGAATGTAGGGTGCTTCTAATGGGCCGTGATGCCCAGGAGAGCCCCCGTAGCGACGAATCATCCTACCCAAAATGTCAGCAGTGCCGAGATTCCCGGTTTAAGAAGACGTAAAGCATACACCAGCTAGTGCGTGTCTGAAACAAATCTACAAACCAGATTCTAATGAATGCTTGACTGGGCATTCTTTCCCTCATCACCCTGAGTTTTTTCTTGCAAACTTTCATTCTCCCTCTCACTCCGTGAGTGATTGCATCACAGTAAGCAGATAAGTGTTCGACGTCATGCCTTGCCAAGAGGAGCGCTAACGAGAAACTTCACTGAACTGGGTTTTTACAGCCGAGATCCAGGAGCTGCTTCCAACAAATGGGTAACTGCGTTTCTGTGAAGTGGAATCCATCAGCTTCGAGTGGGAACATCACAGGCCGATAAAACATCTCTAAAGGTGTTTCCAAGTTCAAGTCCTGCAGTTCCAATTTGCCTCCACGACAGTGCCGTTGACCGTATTTCTTGTTACCTGACACAACCATCGTGTTGAGAGAGAGAGAGAGAAGTGAAGGGGCCCCACTTCTGTTAAGCAGCAGAATTCAGACAGATGTGTTAGGGCTTACAAAGGGCCCCCAGCTGCTGAATAATTGCAGAGGAAGGCAAGTTCTTTCCACCGTATTTTCTAGAAAACCCAGAACTTTGTGTCTAACTTCCACAGTATCAGGGAAAGGGAAGAGCTTATGATCGCCAAACATGGGGAAGAAGTGTGGCTGGGATTCGGTCCAAGAAAATTCTTCTGGTAGAAATAAAAGACCCTACCTGTTCTCCCGGTGTATCCTATAATCACTGAAGAAAAATGACTCTTTTCAAGCCCAAACCTCAAGCCCTGTTGGGGAAACACTCCCACTGTCATAGCCTATCTGGTCCTTGAAACATCTTCAATGTGCAAACGGATTTGCATTTAGAGTCTCAATTCTTCTGGATGAAAAACAGCGGGGGGGGGCGGGGAATTTATAAACCTGTGTGTCACATCACGGAATGTTGGAATAGTAGTTCTTCTCTTTAAAGCTTGAAGAGAAGGTGAATTTGGAGAGATTGCGAGGCAGTGCAACTTTATACACAGTCATACGATAGTGGATTTTAGCTATGCCAGGAGGAAAGAAAACTGAAAATAGAAATTGCTTCTAATATATGGACCCATGGTGGGCTATTAGGAAATGCCAGTATGTCTCAGACTCCCATTTTCTGTTCCTTTTAACTGTCCGTTGTGTTCTTTTAATAGCTAAAGGCTCAGGGCGCCTGGGTGGCTCAGTGGGTTAAAGCCTCTACCTTCGGCTCAGGTCATGATCTCAGGGTCCTGGGATCGAACCCCGCGTCGGGCTCTCTGCTCAGCGGGGAGCCTGCTTCCTCCTCTCTCTCTGCCTGCCTCTCTGCCAACTTGTGATCTCTCTCTCTCTCTGTCAAATAAATAAATAAAATCTTTTAAAAAAGTAAAAAAAATAATAGCTACAGGCTCAACAACGTGGACTCCTTCCGTTTTACCGTCAAAATAAAAGCTACCAATAAATGGGAAACGTGCTTTCTGCTAGGACTCCTTTCCATCCCACAATTCCTGGGTCTGATGTTTTAGGTGCTTCTGAAGGATCGGATGTGATGAGATATGCTACCCTTCATTAGCCCTGCCTGGCTGGGGTGTGATCGGGCTGGGTTTTTAGCGTGGTGCTAGGTGATGACCCAGAGGAGGACATCTCGGGCACCGTCTGGTCCACAGACGGGCAAACACGACAGTCGCTGCTTCACGTCCCTCCCAAAGTCACTTTCTAGTAAGCCCCAACTGTTTACCCCACCCCTGAGGGTTTGTCTTCACTGCAAACAGGACTGATGTGCCTTCTTCCCTTCTCGCGTCCTCTCCGCGCTTCCTACGCTTTCTAGTGCCTTCTCTCCAAGTCTTGTCTGTGTCCTGTGATGCCTCGTATCCCAGCCTCTCCCAACCTGAGCCCTTCCCTCTCTTCAAATGCACCGTGCCCAATGCTGTCCACTTCCTCCCTCGGATTCCTGGAGGAAATTGCTCTCAGCTCTGGCAACTCTAGAGAAAGTAGTCGGACTGAGGGAGACACCAGGACGGGTGGAGACCAGATGGATTTAACTTCCCCCAAGAGTGTTTATAGGAGGAGAAAAGGGCCCAGAGGAAGACGGATGCAGCCAAATATGCAAGGATCAAGGCATTTTTTTTTGACAGGAGATGGAGGTGCTGTTGGAAGGACACTTCCCAGTAAGGTTTCCGGGGGCCCATCCCTCCTCACCGCACACCTGAAGGACAAGGTGGGCCGCTTGGCTTTCCACTTCTGAGGGCGTATCTGCCTCTGGTCTGGGCGGTGGCATTTCCCCCCCACCCGTTTTCCCAGAAAATCTTATCTAAGCTCATATTTCTTTATTTCGAGCCCACAACAGCTGATCAACCAAAGAACACGAGGGAGCAAGAAAACATTCACTGCCATTTCCAGCATGAACGAAAGTTCTTGATTGCCTCCCATGAGCTGATGCCTTTAGAGTTCCAAGCCAATTCTTCTCTCAGACTATTTGATGTTACTCTTCAAATCCCCGATCAGTGCTCTGTTAGAAAAGACCCAACTAACCATTCTATCATTAGTACAACTTACTTTATATAAAATGATCCAAAGCATTTTTCCATCCAACTTTAGCTGGGATATCTTTTCTGTTGTTGGTTTTCCTCTTTTCTCCAGATTTAAAAAAAAAAGGTTATATATTATCACATTTTCTCATTTCTAACGAACCACACTTCCCTCAACTGAACGACTTGCAAATCATATCATTTATTCCGACCGTATTATTTTTCTTCTGCCTGAACTTTTACCCTTAAACATTTTTAGATCTTCCTGTATCCAAATCCTTCAGTGAAAAGCCATCTCGCGTCTTTATTTTTGTGTATTCCTCTCTGCTTTTCAGCAAGGCTGGTAATTGTGCCTTCCCCCACTTTTTGCTAGCCATCTGGCCCCGGAATCGTATCTTATTTTTCATTTCAAAAGTTGGCCTTCATTCTACCTTCTCTGATCCCCTTTACTTTTTCTCAGATGGTGCCTCTCCATTTTAGGAAAAGTTCTCTTTAGAGAACCAGCCTTCCAGCACATGGCATTTGAAACTCTCTGGGGCTGGAGCTGCGTGACCCCTCCTTACCCACGAAAGCACAGAAGCAGCAAACAGCACTGGCTTCCACCTGTAAAATGATTTCCGTATTGAACACTCTCTCGCTCTTCTATCTAACCATAAATAATGAGCTCTTTTTCAGACTCTTTAGCCCCTGCTATTTGATGAGACCATCAATAAAAAGTTCTGTATCAACGGAATGGTAAACCCTGCTAGCGCGAGCCATATATAATGAATACCCAGAAAAAACCGGAAGCAGATCTGTTTTTACCAGCCGCATCCTGTCCTCTAACTTGGGTTGCAAATTTCCCACGTGGCATCAATGCCCAGTGTCTGGTTTTCACATCAGTCCCCCAATGGGTGGCTCGAGGCTTCGCAACCAGATCTCCACCATGTTTTCACTGAATTTACTCTCGCTCTCATTTTTCCAGCCTGATGGTCATCCATTTCACTATCATCACTTTATTTCTACTCTTACCACTATGATACCTTTCTAGGTGTCTGTGTTGAGTGTGCCTTTCCCCAATGCTCTCGCATCTTGATCGACAACTCCTTCATCAACTACTTTATTTAAAATGTTCGTCCGTTTGCTGTTTTGAGTCCTGGGATCCAACCACATGATAAATCATGTGATAATGTATTCATTAGACTTTCCTGGCACATCACACCCCTATGTACCTCGAAAGGAAGCCATACTTTGTCCAAACTGCCCATTTTTTTGATCCTATTTACTTTTTTTTTTTTAACGATGTTCCTTTAATCCATCAGCTCTTCCTGTGCCTTACTGATGAAACCCTGTGTCGTGTGGATAATTTGGGGAATAGTCTTGATTTGACCACAAACAAGGAAATCTTGCAAGAATCATTCAGTACTGCTGAACCTCAGTGTTTGTTTTTTTTTAACTAAATAAAAAAAATGCAGAAAATAAACTGTGTTCATTGCAATCAGAATGTCTGGAAACATTTTATGGCAGGGGCTGTCACTAATAATTATTTTTCTTCTGTCTCTTAAAATGGTAATCATTAGATCAATCACTTTACCTATTTCCCATAGGCCACTGGACACTCTAACCAAAACGTGTTTTAATTAATAAGGCAAGATTTAGTGCTGGCTGGCCATCGAAATTTTCTTCCCTCTACCACTTGGCTCACATTTGTCCATGTTGGAGGAGTGGAGACTGCATTTGAATTGTGAGTTTCTTCCTACTTTCCTTAAAGTCCAGGCATTATTATTCCTGCTCGACTCTGAGGCTGTGTTTTTTCCAGATTCTGAAAAAGTTCTATTGGGGGAAAAAAAAGAGTCCTTATCACAATTTCTAAATTGGGCCTATCTTAATCCATCCATTTTAGCCTCTTTAATTTACAGACCACCCTCCACCTTGAACAGTAAAATATAAAGAAATGCATTCATTCTTGTGCTAACCATTGCTTCCATCATTACTTTGATCTGGTCCAGATAAAACATGTCTTCCCTTGGACATCTACTATTTTCTGCAAATTTTTATACCATGTTTTCCCCACCTCCTGCCCCCTTCCTTGCTTTTGCAAAAGAAGGAGGTAGAACTCTTCACTTTGAATCCTTGAATGCACCTTTTATAACCATTTGAAACTGGAGATAGTGCTTCGCCTCCTGGTCAACCATCAAAATACCTTCTGAGTCTAGGGTTTGCACAAAGAGTGTCATCGAGTGACAGAAAAGGCAATTATATGTTGTCTTGGGTCCTTGCCTATGTGGTCCTTACAATGAAATCCAGCCAGCTTTCATTGGTGGGAATTTACTTAGGTCCCAATGTGTCTTTTGAACTCTCTTTTACAAAAAAGGGAGGGTCATTTAAAAAATTTTTGGTAAAATACACATCCCATAAAATTTACCCTCTTAACCATTAAGTGTATAATTCAGTGACATTAAGTACATTTGCCATGTTGCATCTCCAGAACTTTCTCATCATCCCTAACAGAAATTTTGTACCCATTGGACAATGACTTCCCCATTCCATGGCTTTTGGCCCTGGGTAATCTCTATTCTACTTTCTATCTGTATGAATCTGACCCTTCATATAAGTGGGATCATGCAACATTCGTCATTTTCTGCTTGGGTTATTTCACTTACAACTTACAATGTTGTTCAGGATCATCCAGATTGTGGAATGGGTCAGAATCTCCATTTTTAAGGCTAAATAATATTTCATTATATGTATAGTCCACATTTTGTTTATCTATTCATCTGTCAGTGGACACTTGAGTTGTTCCCACCCTTTGGCTATAAGGAATAATGCTGCTATGAACATGGGGGTACAATTAAGTGCTAGAGTCTCTGCCTTTTGGGGTACACACCGCAAAATGGAATTTCTGGATTATAAGTATTTCCATGCTTTACTTTTTGAGCAACCACCAAACTATTTTCCACAGTGGCAATGCATGAAGTTTCTAATTTCTTTATATCCTCTCTGATACCTCTCTTTCTTGCTTCCTTCTTTTCCTCCTTCCTCTTTCCTTCCTTCCCTTTCTCCCTCCCTTCTTCCTTCCTTCCTTCTTCCCTTCCTCCCTCCCTCCCTTCCTTCCCTCTTTCCCTCCCTCCCTTCCTCTTTCCTTTCCTCCTTCCTTCCATCCTTCTTCCCTTCCTCCCTCCTTCCCTTCCCTTCCTTCCTTCCTTCCTTCCAAAATAATTGTCATCCTAGTAGATGTGAAGAAAAAGTTTTTTTTTTTCTTTCTTTCTTTTCTGTTCTTATTCCTTAACTTGAAGTCTTTGGATGCCCCTTTACTTCCTCTTCTTCTTCTTGATTCTCTTCCTCCTCCTCAGGACTTAAAAAAAAATAATAATATCCGGACTCGCTTCTCATTTTCCTTGCCCTTGTGTGTCCTTCTTCCCCTTCCCTCAGAGGAAATCAGCTTCCCCCTTTTCTTTCCACAGCAGGAAACTGCAGCTCCTCTACTTTCTTTAAGTGCTTCCTCTGCTTTCTTTCCCACCTCCCACACCTTGGAAACCCCCCTGATCATCTGTCATGAAAGCATGTGGTGGCTTCATCTGGATGGACCCTGATTTCACTCCATGTGTATGTCCTTTTCATTCTGGACTCTTGAAACTGACCGAACTATACCTTTTTCCTCCTCATCGCAGTAAGCCTGTGGTAAGGGTGCCCACATTCACGAGCCCACACGTGCACTCACACACAGCCCTCCCCCAAACACCACGTTCAGTCTCACCTTTACTCCAAGTATGGCCAGATTCTCGTTTTGAACATCGGGGATGCTTTCTTGTTGGTGTAAAACACTCAAGAGACCTCTTCGACCTCCTCTGGACTTTGAGTCCATTAATGAGTGAGTGGTCCAGGTCTTTGACTACCAGCCATGACCACGCAAGTCCCAGAGAATAGACACGATTTCCTTCCCGCCACCTTCCTTTTGCACGTAATATATTCATCAATATAGTCTCGGGGATGACTTGTTGACTTCACCAGAACTGTAAACACAGTCAGTGCGTCTTTCCTGGGTCACAACTTCTGCTCTATTCTGAAGGGATAAGCAAAATTTAAGCCTACTTAGTAGGCTTAAATAACTTAAGCCTACTTAGTAGGATCACTATGAATAAAAGTGATTCATCGTTTTCACTTAAAAAGAAAAACGACCAAGTGTTACCATAAATAAAGAATCTGCACGAATTCTTGCTGCTGTCTCTAGAAAAATGCAGCTCAGAAAAATGCCACTAGGAACAAATGCAGAGCCACCAAAGGTTCATAGCCCAACACTGTCTTCAGATGGGATAGATGCCTACATCTTAAGTAGGCAACTGCACCTACTGAGGTCCCACCTGCCTTGACACTTTGCTCAACTTCTAACAGCTAAGGCTCATTTTGATTTTCTGTAATCACGCTTCCAATCTCAGAATTTGCTAAGGCTCATTTTGATTTTCTGTAATCACGCTTCCAATCTCAGAATTCCACCCAGTACCTAAGTGTTGTCGTCTACTTCTACAGTTGGGTTTCTGCCTTTCTGCCCTCTTCCTCCAGTTAGTCCGGGCTCAGGACGTGTGTCCAAGTCTGTCTCTTTGACTGCATTCCTGATGTCTGCTGCCACACCTCCCTGGCTTTATCTACCTAGACAGGTCAGGTGATGGGATGGCAAATTTCCATGTGAGTTTGCCTGGGCACCTGACCTGAGCCTTTAGTATTCTCTATTTATTTGATTATCTTAGTGATGTCACTGTTGACCTATGCCAAATTAGGGAAGCCGAATTCTAAAGAGCATGTTTCAGTGACCATGGCTGATTTTCTTTTTGATACATTTTCCAAGGCAAATCCATTTCGCTCTCAAATTGAATGTGTTTCTTGTAGGAGTTTGAAGAGTAACTTATGTGGCTTTAGCTCCTCCCAAATTCATTGATAGTCCCTGGGTGGCTGTTGATTCTCTTGAAGGGCGTTTTTGCAGAAAGCTCCTCCCATCTACCTGGGTGCACAGATCACAGCGTCTTCTGCCCTCTCCTGCCTTTACCCTCGAGCAGGTGAATTTACGATGAAGGAAATAAAGCTCAAGCTTCAGGGCCCTCACTGGTGGTAAGACCCTTAAGGATTCTTTACCCAGCTTTAGATCTACAAAATGGTCTGCGTTTCAGGCCCCACAAAACCTGTCTCCACTTGTGCCTGTGTGATTCTTGGGGAGGATAAATTCGCCGCATCAGCCGGATGTGATTTCTTCCCCTTTACCGCCCTCTTGATAGCACATCCCTAATTCCACCCTCCCTCAGCCCCTCAGTTATATTGTCCAGTTCTTCATCCTCTCTCTACAGCACCTGGTTGCAGCTCTAACTTACAGAGAGACCTATGGATCCGTGTTAGAAACAATGCCAATGGGCTCCTGGGTGGCTCAGTTGGTCAGGCGTCTGCCTTTAGCTCAGGTCATGATCCCAGGGTGCTGGGATTGAGCCCCACATCGGGCTCCCTGCTCAGCAAGAAGTCTGCTTCTCCCACTCCCTCTCCCTCTGTGCTCTCTCTTGCTCTTGCTCTCAAATAAATGAATCTTCAAAAAAAAAAAAAAAAAGAGTGTGGGCTTCTGATTTGAATTCTAAATTTGCCAGTTTCTAGCTGTGTGACTTTGGGAAACATATTAATGTCTCTGATCCTCAGTTTTCCAATCTGTAAAGAAGGGGCGACAATAGTAACACTCACAGAATAAGGTTGTTAGGAGGACTGAAGTGTTCTGAGAAGTGCTTATATTTGGGACATAGTAAATAGGATATGTTTCAGCTTTTATTTAGAAGATTTATGCACTCGCTCTGTGGGTTCGGGAAAATGACTGTAGTTTGCGTGAATATATTTACATACACAAGCATGCTATCTTCGTATGCACTCCCAGGCCGCCTTCGTACAGAGATTGCACAACGAGGGATCACTGCATTACACTTTAATATTGTTTTCCCTTGAATTAAAAGACAGCTCCGATACACACCAAAAGTTTCCAAATCTTAAATCTGCCTAATAACTAAGTAGAAATCAAAAGGAGTGGCGAGGAAAAAAAAAAAAAAAAGAAAGAAAGAAAAGAAAAGAAAAAAAAAGGAGCAAGGAATAATTTAAATTCAAGACAGAGTTCATGTTTGTCATTCTATTTTTGCATCCCCGTATTTTGCAGAAACCAAGTCATGGGCAGGAAAGACACCAGCTAGGCTCTCTCATCAAGTCATCCAACAGGAGGGGAGAACCTGGGGCCCCTGGCTGGCTCCCGTGGGGAGGACATGTGACTCTGGATCTCAGAGTTGTGAGTTCGAGCCCCACCATAGGCGTACAACTTACTTTTAATTAAAAAAAAAACCAAACAGGGGCGCCCGGGTGGCTCAGTAGGTTAAAGCCTCTGCCTTCGGCTCAGGTCATGATCTCGGGGTCCTGGGATCGAGCCCCGCATCAGACTCTCTGCTCGGCGGGGAGCCTGCTTCCCCCTCTCTCTCTGCCTGCCTCTCTGCCTACTTGTGATCTCTCTCTGTCAAATAAATAAATAAAATCTTTAAAAAAATAAATAAATAAAAATAAACAATCTACATTTAAAAAAAACAAACAAACAACTTAGGGTTACTTGGTAGAGTGACCCACGCTTCTCCCCACTGCAAAGTTGTGAGGCTCTGGAGGGAGCAGCCCCTAACCAGCCCTGGAGTTTTGCTCTGTCTGGCACGATCCTGTGACTTTCCATAAATCCTTATAGAGTTTCTGTTTGCTCATCAGGGAGTAGATTAAATGGTTTTGAAGGTCCCTACCAGCTGTGAGCAAATATAAATGCAAGTTTCATCAAACTGTGGGCTTGGGGAATTCTAGTTGATGACACATTTCATTTGCAGAACCCTTTAGGGTTCGCACAAGTCTTTTAATGGCACAGACTACACTTTTTTCTTTTTTAAAAAAGATTTTATTTATTTATTTATTTATTTGAGAGCGTGCGTGCACGAGCAGGGGGTAGGGGCAGAGGGAGAGGGAGAAGCAGACTTCCGCTGAGTGGAGAGCCTGATGCAGAGCTCCATCCTTGGGATCATGACCTGAGCCAAAGGCAGACGCCTAGCCAACTGAACTACCCAGGCACCCTCGCCCTTTTTTCTTTTGCAGTCAGTGTCCCTAAAGCTGGGATATTTCCATCTTCATCGCTCTATACTCCTAAAAGACCTAAGATGAAACGCCTTGGTAGCAAGATGGCAGAGTATTTTCTTTACTTAAAAAATCATTTCATGGGCACAGCGATCAGGTAGATTAAATCGTCTATGCCACATCCCAGTTCCGCAATCATCTAGTCTAGAAACAACTTAAATGCAGATTGTATGTTTTCGTTAGCAGAGGAAGAAAGATGGTGATACCGGAGTTAAAAAATCTGTTGATTTTTCAAGTGATAAGCTTTAGGGGAAAAAAGCGTGATGGGATGTGATTCATACTCTGGCAAGGGTGCTGTTCAACCCCAACTATTATACAAACTAGGTTACTCAGGGTGCCTGGGTGGCTCAGTGGATTAACTGTCAGACGCTTGATTTTGGCTCAGGTCATGATCTAGGGTCCTGGGATGGAGCACGCATCCCATTGCCTTATGTTGGGCTCTATCGTCAGTGGAGAGTTTGTTTCTCCCTCTGCCCCTCCCCCTGCTTGTGCTTGCTGTCTCTCTCTCTCTCTCACAAATAAATAACTAAAATCTTTAAAAATTAGGTTATTCAAATGGGGATGCTCTGTTTGTCAGAATGTTTTGAGGTCACAGAACAAATTCACGCCTACAGTAGCACAACTTCAACACGATGAAAATAGTCGTTAGCAGTGGTTTCATAAGATGAAGATATTTACCATGAAGTAGGACTTCTATGCTGTGAAATAAAATTTTACAAGGCTCCCAGCTTTATAGACTAGGGCGATTAGCATTTTATATATCTATCAGGTTGGTTAAACAGTTTTAGCTTCCCTGCCTTTTCTTAAATTAAAAGTTATAGCTTTCCAAGGGCAAATGTGGGCTTCCCAGGGATTTTTGCAAATATATTAAGGTTCATAAAAAAGAAGCAAATTAATAGTTTCCCTTAACGGTTTGGTTCAGTTAAGCCAATTGTACATTTTTGTTTATTTTCTTCCGCTTGTAGTGGAAGGGGAACTGAAAGATCATTTGTGGTGGTGGATGGTGATTTGATGCAATTTGTTTTCTCATATTTGTTGAAATAGTAATTATATTTATGCATATGCTATATTAAGGAGGCACTCTATTTGAAGTTCCAAGTTGTTTGACCATATTTGATGATCATTAACATTTTTAAAAAGCTCTTTTCAAAGCTCCTTTAAAATATTTTTCTATGACTGGGTCATTAAAAAGGTAGCTTTAATGTGTTTCAAGTCTTTGAATTTTATTTATTTATTTTTTTTTTTTAGTATTGCAAACTTTGTCCCATCTGAGAGAACTCACCAGTTTCTTTCTCTGAGGAAATACAAATTCTTCTCCTGTTTTATGATGATTATTCTTGATTATTTCTTACAATAGTTGCAAAGGTCTTTTATTCAAAATGCTTCTCTGAGAATGTTCTGAATTCTGTGACTGTTCTACTTTAGTAATTTGAACTGGGAACTGTTTCATGCATTAAATGTAAATTCACTGTGACAAAACTACTAAGTATATACAATACAATATCTATACAATATACAATATATACAATATTGTCTATACCAAGTGTACACAATAACAACAAATTACAAATTTAAACTTAAAATTGGAAAAATCCCATTTTATTTTATTTTATTTTTAAAAATTTTATTTATTTATTTGAGAGAGAGAGAGAGATTACAAGTAGGCAGAGAGGCAGGCAGAGAGAGAGGGGGAAGCAGGCTCCTTGCTGAGCAGAGAGCCCTATGCGGGGCTCGATCCCAGGACCCTGAGATCATGACCTGAGCCAAAGGCAGAGGCTTTAACCCACTGAGCCACCCTGGTGCCCGGAAAAATCCCATTTTAAATGTATTTATTAAATTGCATCATGCCACCAGGTTTCTGTCTCCTATTATGTAAACAAAAATATGTATGTTTTCTATGATAAAGGTTTAAAGAGTTTAAAACATCTGTCTTCATATAATGTTTTGTTGGACATTTTCCCTTCAGTGTTATTTCTGTTTAGGAAAGTAAATTTGACTTGTGTTTTTATTTACTTAATAAAAGGCACCTATTTCATACAACACAGGTTAGTTGCTCTTATCTATTGATGCCTATTTATAGAACATAATGCTTAAGGATCCTAATATTACTGCTGGGGTAAACATCATTTAAAAATTAAAGTTAATCTTATGTTCTTTAAAATGAAAATTATCAGAACTTTAGACTTTCATGTATTCTTTTCCTTCCTTAACAACTGTGTCTAATTTTCCTTCTATCCAAAAGCAAGACATGGGAGGGTTTGGGGTTTTTGATAAAGCAAAAATTAATGTTAGTTTATTTATTTTTTGTTGATGTTGTTCTTCTGGATTTTAAAAATACTTTTTAACAGCTCTATTGAAATACAGTTGAATGTAATAAACTATACATATTTAAAGCATTTAACCTGATAAGATTTGAGATATGTAAAAACCAATGAAACCATCACCATACTCAAAATAACAAATATACCCAACATTCCAAAAAGTTTTCTATTTCTTCTTATGGTTCCATCAGATTTTGCTTTATACATTTTGAAGTTCTGTTATTAGATATATACACATTTAGGATCATTATATACCTTTGATGAATTGACCTCTTTACCATTGTGATATAGCCTTCTTTATCCCTGGTAATATTATTTTCTTGGAAATATATTTTGTCTAAAATTCATAGCCATTCAAGCTTTATTTTGATTAGTGTGGTAAGCTCTCCAATCCCCCTCCCCCATTCTTTTTCTTTTAATCCATTTGTCTCAAAATATTTGAAATATTTGTCTTATAGTTAGCATATTTTGGGTCTTCCTTTTTTAGCCATTATGACTGTCTCTGCAATTTAAGGTAGTTAGACCATTTACATTTACTGTGATTATTGATATAGTTAGGTTTAAATCTGTCCTCTTGATATTTGTTTACTATTTGACTCATCTATTCTTTGTTCTTTTCTTTATATATTTATGCCTTCTTTTGGATTAAGTGACTATTTTTTACGATGTCATCTTGTCTTTGTTGGCTTTCCGAGCAGATTGTTTAGCATAATGAGTCTTGTTTTGTTCTTATGTGAGACGTCCAAAGAGAAGTGGAATTGTCACATTGTCTATTCTTTATAGTTTCATGACAAAAACAAAAGAACTATGTTTCTTCCACGTGACATCTGGCATTAAATCCTACCTTCCCATCTGCTCCTTATTGTGGTTGATCGCATGTGGTTTAAATGAACATGTGTACACACACACACACACACACACACACACACACACACTTTATCTCTCCACTGCTCTCATTTGGTCTTGCACATCTCTAACTTTATCCTGGTGTCTTATCACTTTAAAGAACTCAGACCAAGGAACCTTGAGAATTTGGGTCACTAAGCTTACTACCAAGGTATGTTTATTAGTTTCTTAGGGCTGCCCTAACAAATGACCACAAAATGAGTAGCTTAAAACAACAAAAATTTATTCTCTTATAGTTAAGGAGTCCAGAAGTCTGAAATCAAAGTTTTGGCAGAATTAATTCCTTCTGTAGACTCTGAAGGAGAATCTGTTCCATGCCTCTCCTAGCTTCTGGTGGTTTCCAGAACCCTTGTCATTCCTTGCTGTATCACTGAAATTTCTGCTTCTGTCTTCATATAGCTATCTTCCCTCTCTCTGGGTCTGTATTCCCTCTTTGTCCAAATTGCCCTATCCTTAAAAAAAAACACAAGTCATTAGATGTAGGGCCCACCCTAAGCTAGTATGCCCTCAGCTTTTCTTTTTTTAATTGAAGTGGAATTGATATATAATATTAGTTTTAGGTATACACCATAATTATTCAATAGTTGTATACATTGTGAAATGATCACCAGAATCAGTTAACATCCAACCATTAACAGTTAATCTAGTTAACATCCATCATCATACATATTTAAATTTTTTCTTATGATAAGAACTTTTAAGATCTACTCTCCTAGCCAACTTTTAAATATATAATACAGTGTGATTAGCTTAGTCACCATGCTGTAAATTACATCTCCATAATGTATTTATTTTATAACTAGAAGTTTGTACCTTTTGATCACCTTCATCCATTTCACTTACTCCCCAACACCTGCCCTTGGCAACCACCAATCTGGTCTCCGTATCTATGGGCCTTTTTTTGTTTGCTTGCTTGCTTAAATTCCACTTATAAATGAAATTATATGGTATTTGTCTTTCTCTGTCTGGCTTATTTCATAACGCCCTCTAGGTCCATCTGTATGGTCAGAAATGGCAAAATTTCATTCTTTTTTTAGGGTCGACTAGCATTGCATTGTGTATGTAGTCCGCATGTGCTTTATCCATTCCTCTACTGATGGACACTTAGGTTGTTTCCATATCTTAGCTATTGTAAATAATGTTGCATTGAACACAGAGATGCACATATTATTTGGAGTTAGTGTTTTCATTTTCTTCAGATAAAAACCCAGAGGTGGAATTGCTGGATCATATGGTGGTTCTCTTCCAAATTTTCGTCATTTTTAAATAGGGTGACCTCATCTTAACTTGATTACATTCTCAAAGACCAAATAGAGCCCTATTCACAGGTAAGTGGCTTTCAACAAATCTCAGTGGGGAGGCATAAGTCAATCCCAAGCAGTACCATAAATTCAGAGGACTTAAAACAAATATTTACTGAGTTACACTGAATTCACCACAGACTAATGATTTATTCTTTCTGAGCTGTGTGTGTGTGTGTTATCTATTGCTGCAGAATAAATTGCCACAAGTTTATTATCTCATAGTTTCTGTGGGTCAGAAGTCCAGGCACAGCTTAGTTGGGTCTCCTGACTGGGGTCTCACAAAGTTGCAATCAGGCAGGCTGCCCTCTTATCTGGAGGCTAGTCTGAGAAGGAATCTGCTTCCAAACTCATACAAGGTGTTGGCAGAATTTTTTTTAGATGCACCAAGGACCGTTCTTGCTGACTGTCAGCTGAAATTCACTCAGCTCTGAACAGTTTCCTACCATGTAGACTTCCTCAACATCCTGCTTACTTCATCAAGCCAGCAAGGAGAGTCTCGAGAGTGAATCAGCGAGCAAGGTGAAATCTTATATCGTGTAACATAATGACGGGAATGAGATCCGTAACCTTCACCATATTCTGTTGGCTAGAAGCAAGTCCTGACCACACTCAAGGGAAGGGGATTACCAGAGGCATGGACACCAGGAAGTGGGGATCTTGGAGGACCCCTTAGAGTCTGTCTGCCATGTGTTTCCCCACCTGATGAATGAAGGGACTAAAGTTGGTGTTAAGGTTTCCTTCAGCCCTTGTATCTAAATGTCTAGGGAGATCCTTCGCCCCTAAGTTTGCATCTGCTGGTAACCTCTTCCCCCATCCATCACGTCCCGCTTTTGACTTCTAAGCACAGAGCCATTCATAACTGTATCCGTGTTCTCATCAATAAAAGACCCAGACTTCTCAGCTACATTTGCTAAAATTGGTAACTATTCATAGAAAGGCTTCTTTAATCAACATACGGGGATTTTTAATTCCTGCATGAAACAAGACTTTCACTTTGCTCTGACTGAGTGGAATAACTTGAATTTAGAGCACTCTCGACTTGTTTATTTTTTTCTTGATACACTCTCTTGCATAGTCTCTTGAAAAATAAGAACACTTTCTTTGCTGATCTGTGGTTATCCTCAAATCCCTTCCTTCTGAAAAGGTGAGTTACAGAACCACGACTTTTTGAAATAACTTACTGATGGCCATGAAGGTCACTATCATATTGATTTTCCCCTCCCTGGGCTGATTTTAATCAGACCCAGTCTCCATGTGACTCTTGCTTAGAAGGCTTGTTTCATAATCCTCCTCTTGTCACTTGCCACCAGATTCCCTTTGCTTACCCTGCCACCTTCTTTCCTCCTATCTTCTCTCCTCTCCAGCTACAACCAACTCAGCCTTGCCGCGGCTACAGCATTCAAATAAAAACAGTAGCAAAATAACACACACACACACACACACACACACACACACACAAGATCCTCACGTGCCCACTGCCTTTCTTTATCTTTTCTCATATCTGTGTCGGTGTCTTTGCTCTTCATCCTGTCCCAGCACTAATGCAATTAATTATACGCCCACCCTCCTTTTTACTATAGCATTTCTGAGTTAAAATGACGCTCCCTGGGAGAGAAGAGCTCAGAACTTACATGTCCCCATCCCCACCCAGGACACTAGGTTCTCTGACGCCTGTTCTAAGTTGACAGGGCAGTTCCTGAAGCCTAATACCCTCTTCTCTCCTCCTCAACCTGCTCTACACTCCATACTCACCCCCAGCCTACCTCTTGCCTCACTCGTAAGAGAAAGACATTCTCAAACCTGAGATACAACAATACGGAGCTGGATCAGTTTTACCTTGAGATTTCAGTTAAATACTTCCGACTGGGGGCTCAGTATCTGTTGAAACTCTTCTTTGGATCGCCAGCCTGACAATGGTGAACCCATTCCTCAGTATAGTAGTATTAGACTGTACCTTCATAGGATGGATGGGATTCTTTTTTAAAAAAAAGTATTTATTTATCTTAGAGAGAGAGGAGGAGCAGAGGGAGAGGGAGAGAGAGAATCTCGAGCAGACTCCCCACTGAGTGTGGAGCCCAACGTGGGGCTCAGTCTCACGATCCTGAGATCCCGACCTGAACCAAAGTCAAGAGTTGGAGGCTTAACCGACTGAGCCACCCAGGTGCCCCCGGATAGGATTATTTTTGGTGGTGTGAGGGCAGGAGACAGTGTAGTGCCACCACAGAGAAGCTACTCAGAATACACAAGTTAATAAATGAGTTTATTGTCTCAGGTCGCTAGTGAAATATCAACAGAGATACAATGGCACCGCTGTGCGAATGGAGATTACCTGGGTTGCTCCCCTTGTATGCTTCCTCCATGCCCGCAGCAGACATCACTAACTGATCATAGTGCTTTGACATATCGAACCCCGATTTACCCCGAAAATCCTCCCCCACCATATGCTTTGGGAAACCACTACGAATTGATTAAAGCTGGCGCACGCTATGAAATCTCTTTGCCATCCTTGCCCTACAGCTCACGGTATATAAAGGGATAAAATGCAGAAAGAGGCTTATAAAGGAAAACGGACAGAATTACGGGGATCTCAAATGACAGCTTACTTTTTCTTATAGTATGATTAACTTCACCGCACATCAGCCTCCCAGCCCTACAACTGAAATACGGGTACCCAGAAGATATCTGAGTTCACGGAGACCGCAGAGCCAGACTATAGTGTTTTGCTTCATTTTCCTTTGCAAAATAGGAGGAACAATGGTTTTGAATCTGCAGAATTATTGTAATCATCCAATAAAGTTATGTACATCAGGTTCTTAAGAGTAGTGCCTGGTATGCAGTAGGTACTTGATATATACTAGCAATATACATTGATATTGACATTATTTAGGATTTCCAAGAAGTTACCCCTTGGATGAGGCTTAGGAAGTCTCTTTTCCCACCAACACAGCCTCCCTTGTGTGCACTGGGAGGAATTCTGCCTCTGCCTCAGGGAGCAGCCATGGGAAGGAACTGGCAAGCTTGCTTACCTCTGCATTCACCATGTCCCAGCAAAGTGGCTCTGTCTGCCAGGTCCACAGTGTTGTGTGAATCATAATAAACTTCCCGAATGCAACCTGACCCTGGCCCCTCACTGTGCTTCCCGTTAACTTTTACTTCACCTCAGAAAGACCTTCGTGGGAAATGTGGTTTTAAAAGTGTTGGAGGAATTTGTCATGAGGGACCTCTTCCGTTACGGAGCCCAAGAGAAGTAACCGGGGCAGGAAATACATCCGTTCCGCAGGACCGGGTTGCCCCAGTGGGTGCATGGCCCTCCAACTCCAAGGGAACTTTTCCTAGTGGCATCCCATGTCATAACCATCTGCCCCAATAAATCCTCCACCCAGAGCTAGTTAAAACCCATGGGATCCAGGGACGGAATGCTTGACTCATTAGCTACCGATGAGGCTAAGAGTCGAAAGACCTGCTCTCCCTTTTCTGCTGCATTACATTCAAGGGCAATTAAGAAAAATAATTTTGTCATCACGCTCTTGGCGATGCATGTCGGTTTCAGTGGGCTTAGCTATAGCCTTGAAGCAAAAAAGAGTCCTGGGTTTCTATCACATGTTCAGAGTGAAGCGGATGATGGTCATTGCCTCAACCTCTTTGCCTATCTTTGTCTCCATGTCGCTGCCTGAAACTAAAAAGAATGGATAAACACCCTGAGCTTCTTTCAAAAGAGCAATGAAAGTTGGAGCCAGCTGGCCCCCAGGGACCTTCTTGGGGCACAATGGGGTCCTCCTACTGGTCTGAGAGGCTTGGAGGTCAAGCTGCTATTCAATCTGGCTGAGGGATTGGAGGCTCAGTGTTGCCAACAGGCATAAGGGAGCACCCGCCCCCCCAGATTTATGAAGTGTTCTAAGATTTCAACTTCCATTCCAGACCTGGAAGGTACATCATTTCCTTCTCCTTCTTCCTTTGGGCCACTCATTCTAACACTCCGAAGGGCTGTAATAGGGAAGGCGGATTGATATTAAAGGATTTGGCAAATCACAGTGTCTTTGTGTGTGTGTGTGTGCTCTAAATAAAAAACTCAATGAACTCATTGATTCCAATTATTCCCACTAAAAAATGTTCTGTTTCAATCCTAATATATCCACAACCTATACTACCTTCTTTCATGAAAAACAGAAGATACGTTAATTTTTAAAGATTCCAACAACTTAGAATTTTAAAGACAGCAAAGCAATCTGATCTTTTCCCCAACCCCCTGGACCCAAATCCAAGAATTCAATATGATTAGCCAGGGGCATCAACAAATGCACAGAACTGTCAATAAAATGTCAACTGCAATACAGAAAATCTTAATTAATTTTCAATTCAATTTAATCTTGGAATTCAAAGAGATCTTTGGGGTTAGCCATTACAGCTTTGTTCTACACAAAGCCCCCCAGGGGTCTATCTTAGTCCTCTTATCCAGCGGCCACATCCTGATTCTCTCAACCTTCTAAGAGAACAGAGGAAGAGACCCTTTCAGCCCCTCTTCCTCTATTAACTATTCAGAAGAAAAAGGAGATCCTAGATGGGCCCTCCACAACAGGAGATTTTAACTGTATTTCTGCAACTTCAAACTGCATCCAATAGCACCATGGAAATATTCTTTTTTTTAGAATAGAAGGGGTGGGGAAGGGAGAACCTGGTACTTCCAGTAGAAGTTGCTGGTTACCACAAACAATTCCATCCTTCAGTCACTCTTGGCTTTGCCCTCTGGATGTGCATCAGACCTGCTTTTGTGGGCTCTATAATTTGTCCAAGTAATACCATTTGGTCTGACTTTCTTGCTAATCACACGTTTAGTTCCTTGCCCTGTTTCCTGGCTGCTATGCTCCTAGCCACAATGTCTGCAGCCCGGAAGTTACTTAAGCTGTCTGCTCAGTTCTAGGTTCCTTCCGACTTATCTTGGGACTCAATACAGAGAGCATGAGAGCATTCACCTGCAGGACGTGGAGCTTCAGAGTCGGAGGGAAGAAATGAATACCATTGCATTGTGTAGCACACTGGGCTTAGCTCAAGGGTTGGCATGACATTCTTCCTGATATTAACGCAAACCACGTGTGGGATAGAGACAGCGAGAGGTTTGATCCAATTCAGAGAGAGGTTTGATCCAATCCATAGAGCCAGAGTCTAGGACAAATAAAGCTCTAGTTATAGCAATCAGAAGGCTCAAAGTTTGAAGGAATTTACTGCATGCCAAACTCACTCTGATGGAGGGATGGCATGAGTTAGGTGAGAGAAAGCCAAGAACAAATAAAGATAAGACAGTGTGCAAAGAGCATTCCCCAAAGGGACTCGGGAAGAGAGGAAAAGGTCAAGGTTGTGACATGTGGGTTGATTTCATCAGTAAGGCTCTACTCCTTAACTCCTAGCTTACTCCAGAAGGATATCCACTCCAGCGAAAGGACGTCACCCCAATAATCCCAGAAGTTCCTGGCAGACGGAATGACTAAGGTCTCTCTGCAAAGAGTCACCCATAGAAGAACTGAGTGTACTGCCCAACTGAGTAAATTAGGAAATGACATTTCTTTTCAATCTATCTACATAGTACTAAAGGAGTTGTAGTAGTAATCCCTAGTAGATGGGAGGCTGGCCTTATTTCTAACACTTTACCGACCTCTAGAATGATCATTAATACTCTGAAGTTCTGACCCTAGCAGATGTGTGGCTGGTTTCTTCTTGAGTCCTTTGGGGTTTATTTCTAGCTTCAGTCTACATTCCACTCATGACACGCTAACACATGACTATCCTAAAGGAAATCACTCTTTGGTGGTGGCAGCTATCATCTCAGGCACAGTCCCCAGAGGCCGCACCCCAATTCCAGGAAATGTGCCCACCCACAGTGCCTTCTGTAAACCTTCAAGGCCAAGCTATCATGCTGCAGAAAGCTGAATAACCACCACTAGCAAGCCCTTTGGGAGATGACATAATATCTCAGTTCTGCATTTGCTTTCCCACACATCACAACCTACATTTCTCCAGTGTGGTAACTCGATCTACCTTCCGATTATGCTTTTAGCCCCAACATTTTCTTGATATTGAACTATAAATTCTCACTTCAATGAATCCCACCACCGTGTCTCTGAAGGGAGAAATGGAGCGGATTCCTTTATAACACCAGTGAAATGAAAGGGGTTTATTGATGACGGTTCATGGGATTCTGAAATGGTTCATGTCAACGCTCCTTGGCACCAAAGGACACAAGCAAGAGGTTTCCCCAACTCCTGTTCCCCTCCATCCCCTCCAGCATCTTATGTTCCCCTCTTATCTGGGCTGGTGGTGGTTCTGGGGCATCGCATGGGCAAGGAGGAGACAGAGACTGGGCGAAGGTCTCAGAGTCTAGATAAATGTCTCTCGTGGTGAGCAGTCACAAGATGAGAAAATTAGAGTCTCATCAGTGACCAAGGGTGCCATGTTTGGTGCAAAGGATACATTCTTGGAAGACCTGCATACTCTAAGGCAAGAGGAATACACCCCTGGACCCCACAAATCTACAGTGACTAAAAATGGCTTTGTTGTCATGTTTCCTATCCTCCCCCAGTACTATCGAATATTCTGTAGAGGTCTTTTTCTGAATAACGTCATGACGTAGCATAGGGCCTATCTGGCCTTTTTCATAGCAATGTGTACCATTTAAATCCCACACCAAACCTACTGCTTTTCATGTGCCACTTTGGGTATCGCATTAGTACTACCACTTAATGAATGTTCCGATGACATTGTCATGAGATTAAAAAGGATTTGGGGTTATGCTTATGATGCGTGCTACAATGGAGGCACACCAGTTACCCGTATCACTTTAGAAGTTTCCAGGCACAGAAATGACAGCAAAGCACAAAGGATGTGAACAGAAAGTGCCAAGAATGTCTGTTTACAGATGAAACAGGGCTGCTCGTCGTTACGCTGATGGTACATGGATGGGGGCTTTCGGAGTGATGTGGTTCTTCACTCGATTTCTCTTGCGATTTTTTTTCAATTCATTTTTTCTGAATAATGTGCAACTCTATCAGTAATGTCTTCATAGGCTATTTCAGTTTGCACCAACTGGAGATGCCCTGCCTTCCGTGACAGGGAATAATGTTCAACAGGGAAGGTGGGAGAATCCTAGGGCACCGACTCAGCTCCCAGCACCCCTCAGCTCTTAGGGGAAAATGTCCCTGGTCTACTCTGCCGGGTCTACTCCCCCTAGCAGGGGGCCTCTCCTTTCTTAAGCATCTCTTTGGATATGCTCTGCGGTCCTGGGATGCTTGTCTAGTAACTCCTCTTTTGTTGTTTCTTTTGTTGTTTCTGTTTTGGCTCATAAACTTTATTGACACGAAAATGAATTATCTTCCAAGAGCAAGATAATGCCGTACCAAATATGCACGGAAAAGCAGGAAAACACATGGACCGTTCTGACCTTTTACGGCGAGAAACAAGTGAACTTGAATTTAGTCCTCGATGAGAGGAGCATCTTAGAAGAGGATTCAAAACTCCTCTCTCTCTTTCGGGTCTGTCTCAAACCAGAAGAGCTAATTTGGTGAAAATCCTTCTCCTTTCTCTCCGCTCCATCCCCTCATCAAACTGTTTGGTCTATACCCATGGATCCCATGCATCTGAGTATCGCCATGCACCTGCCAGCATTGCAGAAGGTAATGGAATGTAGAAAGGCGTTCTAACCTCTGGGGGAACGGCAGTGAGGGGGGTAATGGATGACCAGGGCAATTTTCCAGCAGGATCCTGACAACCTACTGGGAGCTGGCCATGTACAGTGGTCCACATCACTATGCACTGCCGGGGGCAATTGCCAAATGAAGTCAGAGAAACTATTGGAAGGAGTGTCCCCAAATTCTATATTCTTTAGAACTCCTATCTGCATGGGGCAGGGGTTGGGGGGAGAAGAGAACTCTATAACCCATCGTTTTTGCTCCAGTCCCATTTTGCATTCCACACATTGTAAGCCTGCCTCCTACTCTGTGAATTAACCATGGCACACCTATTAATTTGGTCTTTTGAAAAATATATTTAGGAAACTATATGAAAAAAAAGGGGGGATGAGTCACTGTTTTCTCCAAAATACTTACTTTGGACTATGGGGAATTTCTGGAAGAAAATTCTCCTACGCTCATTCTCCCTATAACTGGAGAACGACATTTAATCCCCCTCCCGGTTTTAGTGAGATATAATTGACATATAACTTCATATTAGTTTAAGATGTATAACATAATGATTTGATAAATACATATATGATGAAGAAATTGCCATAGTAAGTCTAGTTAACACCCATCACCCCACATAGTTACAATTTGTTTTTTGGTGATGAAAACTTTCAAGATCTATCATACACTATTGTTAATTATAGTTACCATGCTGCGCATAATATCCCCATGACTTATTTATCTTAAAATTGGGAGAAAGCCAGATTGAGTTGGGAGGTTCTGGGGATAAGTGAGAGATAGTAAATTTTGAGTGAGGAACAAGTAGATAAAATGAAGTCTTCTCATGAATTGTATATGCACATTGGTTTAAGAGAGAGAGAGAGAGAAAAGAGAGAGAGAGGGAGGAGGGCAAATATATATATTATCCTGGAGTAAAATCAGCTCCGGAATAGAAAGTACTGTGGATTGGAGGTGAGAAAAGAGCCCCAAATTTCTTCCAGAGGCATGTTGTTGGGCCATCCAGTAGCAATGGAGATGGGGGCACGGAACTCTGTAGATCTCCTCATGTTTCTCACGCTCAGTAAGGCACACCAGCACAAAATGAAGCATCTTCAAAGTTTTGTTTAAAACTCTGTTATAGATGTTGGAGGTGACCTAAAAATGTAAAAGAAGAAGGAGGAAAGAGGAAGAGGAAGGAGGAAGAAAAAGGAAAGAGGAAGAGGAGGAGGAGGAAAAAGGGGAGGAGGAGGAGGAAGAGAGGGAGGAGAAGGAGGAGGAGGAGGAGGAGAAGAAGGAAGGGAAGAAGGAGAAGAGAAAGAAACAGAGAAGGAAGGAAGGAAGGAAGGAAGGAAGGAAGGAAGGAAGGAAGGAAGGAAGGAAGGAAGGAAAGAAGGGAATCAGGCAGGCAGGCTCTCGCTGCCTTAAAAGGTCCACATAGACAATAAAGGAGACATGTTCTTAGAAGAAAGAGGTAAAGACTCAGGAATTCTTTACACTCCTGTTAAATAATGTGCTTCCAAGTGCATTCCCATTCCATCTTCCCATCCACCTGTGCGGTGGGGGAAGGAATTTAGCTTTGCATGGTATAGGGGAAGAAAAGGCATGCTCAGTGGTCTAGAACAATTCAGAAGACCTTCTGGGAGTCCAAAGGCTCCAGAAAGACATCCAAGGATTACTTTGACAAGAGAGCAATTAAAAGCCCTTATTGTCCACAGACGAAAATAGGCATCATTTAGACAACTTCTCTTACGAGCATCAGGGAATGCACTGTCGCAGGTAGAATCTGGAGGTGTGAACGTGTCCCGCCTCCGTTCTGGATGTTACAGCACATTAACAAATGTCCAACTGATATAAACAAAGGTAAACATTCAGTAAAGAGATGTTGATAGGTATCACGGGCTAATATGTATTAAGTGCTTATTACGTATTAGGTTCTATTCTAATTTCACATGTGGATTCACTTAGCATTCCCAGCACCTCGGCATGAGTTTCTGGAAGAGGAAACTGAGTCATTGAGTAGCTCGGTGCTTGTTTAAGTTTCCAAAGGACGCGAGCGATAGCAAACTAGACAGTCCGGCTCCAGAGCCTTCACTCGTAGCCCATTGCTCCCCCACCCCCAGTACATGACAGGTACCTCATCACAGAGGACTTTGTACTTGAGAGTTTCAAAGTCAAATGAGTCATATTTGGAAAGCATTTCTAAGCAGTTCCTATAGTTGTGTTGCTAGGTGGTTTTATATTACTTTCTTTAGCAACCCTCTGATGAATCTATTGTGTTTCTTCCAGATCGTGTTCTTGGGAGAGAAGGTTGGTAAGAGAAAGGATAGCGTTTCCTCTGGAGACTGCACTTTTATAAAGAAAACCCAGAAGAACAATTTAATGAGTGAATCCTATTATCTCCACTTCCTTTGATTACCCATACCTCATTCAGACTGTCGTAGGGACTACATTTCCCCCATGGCAGTTACCCAAGCCCTAGTGAGATGTCCATGTTGGGTGAACTTACCTCTAGAGCTAGCATTCCACATCGCTCATTTCCTTTTCATCGATGCCAGATACCCTATCTGTGGTCATCTTTTAATACAAATGGCACCCCGATCAGAAAAAGTTTCAGTGTCAGATTGTTTCTGGGTGAAATAGGATCTCGTTTCTTTTATGTTCCTGGCTTCACACTATCACCGCAGTAATCTTCCAGACATTCTTGGAGTGACTCCCTCCTGCTCAGAAATTTTCATTAGCTCATTATTCATCTTCCCATGATCCAGTCTGGATTTTTTTTTTTTTTTGATGTTACTTTTTGTGATTCCTTTCTTCTTTTCCTGTGCCGCATCTTGCTGTCCATGCCCGCCTGACTCTCATCCGCTGGCTCATGCTTTCTGGAATGTTCTCCCGTTCTCCCCACCTCCTAATTTCTCTGCAGGTCTTTCAACTGTGAACCCTTCCAGGCCAGGTTTCAATGCTGTGTCTTCCATAATCTCTCCCCCAAACATTCCATAATTTTAGCTCTTCTCTCCTGCTCCCACAGTCTTTAGCCAACACTTTGGGGATGAATTCTAGGCTGTCATTTCTATACTAGTTATATATAAAACTTATATTCCTAAATTTCAGGTTCCTTAAGCACAGGACTGGCTTCACTCCGGGATAGAGACAGACACGGGACTGAGATGAAGGGCACGAGGAAGGCGAGCTGGGCTATGGCCATTACTGCACTGGATATGCGTTCCATCTCACAAAGAACCATGACAGCACCTTCTCACACTTCATAGAGAAACACCCGAGGGCAAATGACTCAAATATTCTGTGTTTCCATTTCTATGCTTTCCCATAAAGGACCCGATTGGGTCATTTTGCCACCAAGCTGTGTAAGTGCCCACCATGGGATGGTGTTTGTCCAGGATTACCTCAGAGGCCATTGAGTTCCATTGGCCCTGCCCCATATACACTTGCTTTGAATCAAGTATGAATCCTTAAGCTAATCAGTGGTGAGCAGGGAAGTCCAGATGCTTCATGCAAATTTACTTTGGCCATAGCAACTTATACAGAAAATGACTAGTGAGGATCCTTTCTCTTCAAAGGCAGTTAGATTCATTCTCCTGCCTGCCCAGCACAGGACAATCTGGTGGGTTTTGTTTATTTTTTCAAGGCTGGATGAATAAGGGTTGGTTCCCAATTCTGTGTTTCTTCATGGTATGGCCAAGCCTAAGCAGGAGTTTGAGGGTCAAGACAGGAGAGCTTGGCCTGTTCCCCACTGCCCAAGTCAACATCTTGAATGGCCAATGAATGGTTCCTCTCACCTGTTTGGTCTCAGGCTGGAGTAAAACCCATTATGTCAGCTAGTTTGGGTTACAGCCAGTCATGCCCCACTTCCTCCCACTCCTGCCCCCTCCATCACTTGGATTAAGAGCTTTTATTATCTGTGCTGGCTTGAAGAATACAGGTCAAGAAGTTCCTTTGCCTGTACCCATCACGCAGCTTTGTATAACCAACTAACAGGTTCATGGGCTGTGCTGGAGCGGACTCCTATTGGCTCACTGGAGGCAATTCTTTGCATCCCTTCCCAGTTTCCTGGGCTCTGCCTTCAGTGACGTCATGCTGGTGCTTGAAATCAACCATGGTAGGAGTATTCCATGAGTGCGGAAATTGGCAAACACTACAAATATGGCTTGTCTTCCTTTCTTCCTCCCTTCCTCCCTTGCTTTCCTCCTTCCTTTCATCCTTCTTTCCTTCCATCCTTCCTTCCTTCTTTCCTACCTTCCTTTCTCTCATTCTCTTTTTTTTAAGAGAGCTGTTTTACCAAATGCCACTGAAGTAAGCCCAAGTCACTACTCTTAATGAGAAATATAAGACAGGACACATGCCACAAAAGCATTATCCTATTTCTCCAAATACAGAAAATGCATCCTGTTTCTTTGAGGCCAAGCCCGGATGAGAAAGGTGGGACACAGCTGACTGCTCCCAGGGAAAGAACATGGAATGGAGCTCTAGAAATCAGCTGGATTGGCTCGGTTGGCATCTTAGGTCTAGCCAGAGCCAGCCTAAGGTACCAAGTTTGTCTGCCCCCAAAGAGTCAGAAGAAGCTAAGCGAGAGGGAGAAGAAAAAGCCAAATGGACTAATTACCTTTTTTAAAAGGATAAATGAAGTCAATCAATGTTTGGAATAGAAAGCGCTGCTCCCGTTCCACGCCTCCAGCAGCCCCTAGTACATTTCCATGTCATGCTGGCCGTAATGGGAAGTGACAGCTGATGAAAGCTGCTATTCACGGTCATCTGAAACAGCTTTTCCTCCCAGATGAAATTCGGTGTGGCATGAGTCTAAACACAGACCAAAGGCCGGGCGAACGTATTCCCCAGGTCCCCCAGGGCTGGCAGAGGCGACTGTTTGTGAAGGGGGCTTCCTGACTGGGCATCGGAGAGGCCCAGTGTAAACAATAGGCGTCTTTATGGCCTCCCCTGCTCAGGCCCGAGATGGTGGTCCCGACCCTAGACTCTGCCCATCTCAGGGCCCCCTCTTTGTTTATAATCAACCGCAGGCACTAGGGGTAGCTTTGGAGTTTTGTGACTAGTATTTTCCGCCCCCCCCTAATGAACAAAGCCCAGATTTATCCTCACTGCCTTCTAGGTGAACCATTTTCCCGGAGGCAGCAACGTCGGGGTGGGTGACACGAAGCATGAACGGCTTCGGTTTGGACCTTCCTGGTCTGGCTCCTTGTCTGGAAGCACCAAGAACAAATGCAAGTCTAGCAAGAGGGGTTTTGTATGGAGTAGGGAATGCCGAGTTATCCCAGCAGCCTATAGGAC
>CM052891.1:46034805-46061914 GCA_028534135.1 Potos flavus
AAATAAATAAATAAATAAATAAATAAGTAAATATTTTTAAAAATATATATCTATATACATGCACACATGCCTCTCTCTGTATGTATGTATGCATATATATACATATATGTATATGTATATATATGTGCCTAATTGGCTCAGTTGGTTAAGCGTCCAACTCTTGATTTCAGCTCAGGTCTTGATCTCAGGGTTGTGAGTTCAAGCCCTGCATTGGGTTCCATGCTGGGCATGAAGCCTACTTTAAAAAAAAAAAAAAAAAAGGAAAAAATATACAAATATGTAAGATTTCTGTATTTATATTTATG
This sequence comes from Potos flavus, assembly GCA_028534135.1. Taxonomy (NCBI): domain Eukaryota; kingdom Metazoa; phylum Chordata; class Mammalia; order Carnivora; family Procyonidae; genus Potos; species Potos flavus. The sequence continues at coordinate 46,035,111 of CM052891.1, forward strand.
TATTTAAATAAAAATACATATTTATCCCAGAAAATGTAAAGAAAATTTCAACCATTCATATTGCTGTATGAATCCATTTCTCAGAAAATGTTTTCAGTTTATAATAAACATGATAAACTAGGTGAGAAATTGGAAGCCAAGGGAAATGAAACTATTTATCCAAAATCTTCAGCTAGTTAAAGGTGGCCTCCCAATTTCCATTGAAATTCTCTTCCCACTTTGAGTTTAATCACATTTCTGGCAGCTGGAATAATGGGCACTCATGGATTAAGGGGTTTAAAATGGATTTTAGATGAGCACCAAGAACACATTTGGGTGGTGAGAGTTCTGATTTGTGCTTGGTGGTCAAGGTCTTAGAAAATGCCAGAAGGAAGCCAGAAGCCATTGGATACCAGGACGTGCCTGAGGGATTATGTAAAGAGCAGTGTGTGTGTGTGTGTGTGTGTGTGTGTGTGTGTGTGTGTGGTGAGGCGGGAAGAACAGACATAAATTTTGTGGGGTCTTTATTCACCAATGATTACAAATATATTAGAACAACTCCAGGTGCTAGTAATTATTAATATAAAGATGAATAAAATCTGATCAGGTAAAATTTAGATACAGCAGCCTATGAGTGTTTCACCTATTTTTTGCAAAGTTCATGCTGATTTTGACTATTTTCTTGGCTTCATTAGAAGCGTCCCTCCGGCCTATGAGGGGGTGGAGGAAGGAGGACCAAGACCTACCCTGCACAGAACAGAGGCCAGGAAGGCAAACCAGTTGTTTTGCATGTGTTAATGATTTAGGCTTAGCTAGGTGGGAGATGTATTTCTTTCTGGTCTGCCACCCAAAAAGAAAATAAGGAAGTAGAGCTATTGCGTGGGCAGACATAGGATGTGTGGCCAGGAGCCTGGAGGAGAATGAAGAATGAGCGTAAGGAAGAAGCGGAAATTTGGAAACCCAGTCTTGTCAGTTCAGGTTGTCTGGAAAGCAGACACTAAAATGGAACACAAGGAGAGATTTTTCTAGGGAGGCAGGGGGTGGGATGGGATGCCTGTTCATCTTTCGGTGAAGGGCGAGACCTTTGTCAAAGGAGTGTGGGTAGGAAGAACCTCCAACTGCACTATAGCCCTGAGAAAGCCTCTCTGATGGGAAACCCTAGAGCAGAGACTCCCATCGGAGGAGCTCCACGTCAGGAAGAAGTGACCTGCCTCCATCTACCTTCCTCTCCCGCCACCGTACTCAATCACCTGCCACGGGCAGCCTGCGGAGAGCGCGGTCTCAGCGCGCACACTGCAGTGTGTCCAAAGTGGATCCCAAGGCTCTTAGCCGACCATCTCCACTCAGCAGGCCACCCAAAGGGAAATGCGAGCCATGCATCTTTATGGAGACCACACCTGGCGTGCATCAAACCAGCACAGGGGGTCTGAGAGTAGACTAGCCCCCCCTGGAGGTGCTGGGTGAGGAACGCTAATGTTGGCCTTTGCTAACGGGTGCTGCTCAAACGCCTCAAAGCGGTGTTGGCTCAGAATCTTTACCAGCCAGCCACGTAGACCTTAAGTGATAGGACCTTCACACCGTCCGCATCAAGGAAGCCATTGAGAGCTGGCCAGAAGAGGAGAAATTCCTGGTGACACCACAGATCTTCTCTTGGTCGCAACCAAGGGGCTGCTGTGCACAGAGCCGAGGACCAACGAGCCCCCAGAGGTACCTTCACAGTAGGCAGTGGACATCTCTTTTTCCGCTATTTACAGTTTCCACACAGACTGTGGAAACCAGATTGTCCGATCTGGCCTTGTGAGGTGATGGATCCAGAATCCTTGTGAAAGAAAGGCAGTCGAAGGGCCATAAAACGCACCCGAGAAATAACGCCATCACCCTCATCGTGCCCTCCCTAGAGCAGGGATAAGTCAGCGATGCCTGAGGAGACGTTGGCTCCCAGGACACACTTAACTGATTTTGTGAGGTAATCATTCTACTTGGGGGGAGGGGAGGGGAAGGCGTAGACCAGTGAATGAACCAACTCCGAGACCCTTCTGTCATAACTCCTTGGGCGTTTGACGACAGGGTAATGGAAGGTTCCAGTAAAAATGGTATACTCAACTAGAAGTCTTTTATCACATGTACAGGTTACCACAATGCCACCCACTTCGAGAGAGAACATCCAACACAATCAGAAAGAAAATTACATGCTTTAAAGTCGTAAGAGTTGACATGCTTCATATCCACAGAAAGCCCTACCTGGAGACAGGGAGTTCTGAATAAGTAATGGCCGATTCCTTCTGCTGAATGCACAATGGATTTTTGCATCATAAATAAATGAGCAACCTTTTATTTATACAGTGAGACCTCCTCTGCACATGCACAGCACATCGTTCTTGTACCACCACGTTCATGTAAGGGCTAAGCAGCTGTGTGCTCTGTGCTCTGTGGAACAGGGGATATGGTTCATGCAAATGAAAACAGCGAGGAAGTGTCAGCCATGGAGGCGGTGAGGGCCTTGATTCTATGGTATTCTGTGATTGTTCCTTCAATTTCACATAAAGAAAAATGGAACGCGGTTTTCTGGAAGATGGGCTTTGTACATCTGTATCAGGGATCGCGATAGTGTGCGAAACTCTCGGTTTAGACGTGCGTGGCAAAGGCAGGACTCGAGGGGCTGATGGCTTGTTCTCGAACATTCTACCGGCCGCTGATTGGACACTTCTGCTTTGCCGTGAGCTCTGGGGGCCACATGACAAGGTCTGTGCTGCAGTATCAAGGGATTACATTTTCCCATCGGTGAAATAAAATGCCATTTAAGTCATCAGTCAAGGAAAGTGTGGCGGTTTGAAAACCTCTCTGTGAGTTTTTGACTCGCCTGGCGTGGCCAGGTGGGAGCTGTGTCCCCTTTCTTGAATCTGGCCAACCCGAGGGCTGGGTCAACCCACAGGCTGTGGGAAAAGCGAAGCTGGATGGCTCTGGAAGCTGGTCGTAAGAGACACGAGGCTTTAGCCTGGGGCTCTGGAGCACTCAAGCTAGCACTAAGACACGCACAAAATCTTCCTACTCTGATGACAGTGGCCAGTGTGGGAAAAGCATATAGAGAAGCCCTAAGACTAGATGAGGAGAGAAAGAGAGAGAGAGAGAGACATCCAGAAGCCCATTTGACTGACATGAGAGACTTCAACCCCAGACTGCCTGTCCAAACCCTCTCCAAATTCCTAGCCCTCAGAAATGGCCAGAGATAATGACACCATTGCCTTTATAATAAGCCACTACATCTCAGAGTGGTTTTTTAGGCATCGATAAATAATAGGAATATGAGTTAATCATAAAATTATCACTAGAGCATTGGAAATTATTCTACTCATTTTCGCTTCATCATAATCTACTGCTCAGACCCTGTTCAGGATAGCCATACCATGGGAATATGAACCAGGATATTCGCCTGGGATTTCGAAACTTCACCCCGTGTCAGCCCTCTTCTGGGGCTACTTAAGGCCTTTACAGAGTCTCTCCTGAGCCTTCTTCAAGCCAATAAGAAGAAAGTCTGCTTTTCCTTTCTAACTTCTCTGCTGGCTATCCCTACACTCATGCAGGAGGTTAACAATTGCCATCTTTCTCCTTAGATGGTGTGCCTCCCATCCCCAGGAATCTAACTGGGAGCCCCTTTAGGTACTAGGTTAAATTAATTACTTAAGAAAGAATCCCTCCAAATCCAGCAGCCTATTAAAAGGATTATATACTGTGACCAAGTGGGATTTATTCCAGGAAGGCAATGGTGATTTAACATACCAAAATCAGCCAAAACAATGTGCACATTAATAGGAAAGAGGGAGAAACCAAATGGTTTTCTCAGCTGATGAAGAAACACCATTGACAAAATCCAACATCTCTACATGATGAAACACTCAGAAACAGGAATAGAAGACAATTTCCTGCACCTGGTAAAGGACATTTATGAAAAAACAAAAACAAAAACAAAAACAACAACACATTTAGCATCAGACTTCACGGTGAAAGGCTGAAAGCTATTCCTCTAAGATCAGAAATAAGACAAGGACATCTACTCTTGCCACTTCACTGAACATAATACTAGATGGTCTAGTCAGAGCAATTCGGGAAGAAAACGAAATAAAAGCACCCAAATTGGAAGGAGAAAGTAAAACTATTCACAGATGACATGATCTATACACAGAAAATCCTAGAGAATCTATTTTTTAAAAATCCATTAGCGCTAGTAAACGAAGAGAGCAAGGTTGCAGGATATAATATTAACACGCAAAAAGGGGCATGAATTATCTAGCAAAGAATGAGCAACAAACGATCCAAAAAGGAAATTAAGAAAACAATTTCATTTACAATAGGATCGAAAAGAATAAAATACTTAGAAATGAATTTAACCAAGGGGGCAAGACATACACACTGAAAATGATCAAAAACACCGCTAAAATGAAGTAAGACCGAACTAATTGGAAAACATCCCTGCTTATGGATTTGCAACACTTCATACTATCCAGATGGCAGAATGCTCCAAAGCAATCCATAGATTCGATGCAATTCCCATCGAAATCCCAATGGCCGTTCTTTTTTTCCAGAAACGAAAGAGTCAGTCGTAGAACTCCTACAGAATCGCAAGGGACCCTAACTAGCCAAAACAGTCTTGAGAAAGAAGAACAGAGTTGGAGATCTCATACTTCGGGAATTAAACACACGTAATCCTTGTGATCTTAGGGCCTTTTGATCCGACATCTTTGAACACCACCCTAGGAGTGGGCTCTCCCTCTATAGCCTCATACACTCTGCACCTTTCCTAGAGCCCTCGTCACGTTTTACCTGTTCTAATGGTCATTTTGTACATTTCTTATTACTTGCCAGGCTGTGGCATAGGGTTGTATGACGTTCAATGTCTTACCAGCTCTTCAGGGAATGCTAGAATGTCCCCTTGGATCATGGGAACCAGAGGCTTGCTGTGGTGGCTTACTGCTCTTTCCTGAGTGTTCTAGGGGACACAAGGCTAGGTACATAGTGGTGATTCAGTATCTGTGTGAATGAATTAATGAATGACTTCTGAGACCCTTTCTACCACCAATACTTAGGTCTCTGACCTTGTGCATTTATGCATCTTCAAAGTGCTTAACATAGTGTCTTGGCTGTACTAGGTGATGACTGAGTATCTGTGGAATGGAATGGAATGGAATGGAATGGAATGGAATGGAATTACAAATCAGAAAGTTAATTTGAGGCACAGAGGCAGAATTCTGGGAATCCAACAAATGAAAGCAAATACTTTTCCACTCCATAACAGAGACATTGTGGACCCATAAAAGTCATCTGTGGAATATTTTTGGAATTTTTTTTTTGAAGATTTCTTTATTTATTTGAGAGAGAGAGAGAGAGAGAGTGCAAGCGAGTCGGGGGAGGGGCAGAGAGGAGGATCTCAAGCAGACTTTGTGCTGAGCACAGAGCCTGATGCCGGACTTGATCCCAGGATCCTGAGATCATGACCTGAGCCGAAATCAAGAGTGGGATGCTCAACCAACTGAGCCACCCGGGCGCCCCAGAGATTTTTTTTAAAGCATCTTAGCACAATATCATTTTGACTTTTACTATTGGAAATCTGATTTTCACTGAGGTTTAGTTGGTTTTATCCATTGGGAGTCCTTTTGTGTCCACATTGTCATTAAGCTTCTCCGTCCTCCTACCCCCGAGGGATACTCCGTCTGCGTTTTATCTCCAGTCCACTCTTGCAGGCGGAGGCACTGGGATGGATGTGAGATGGCTGCAAAGCAAAAAATAATCAGACTGCACAGAGAGTGTGGTCCGCTTGCTTGCTTGGTCCGCTCTTGATTCCCTCCCCCTGATCCAGTGGGGCTGTCCCAGGCACAGCTCTCCCGCGGAATGCCCAGCAAAAAGGACAGCTTAGAAAAGGCATCCTTTGATTCAACTATTTATATCTCCTTGTCCTCTAGACTCCAACAGCTCCAGGGTCATTTACTCCTACTCCTAACACACCCTTGTCCTACACGACAGCTCGAGGCTCTACCCTTTAATAACCCCGGCTTATTTTTCTGTCTTTAAAAAGCCCTGGGAGGACTTACTGGTACTCTCAGCTTCACAGAGGGTCTTTTAAGTTCAATCTCTGCCTTTTAAGGGAGGATAAATTACAGGAAAAACATATTTTTCCTAAGTTCCGTTTGCCCTTTTTGTTTTTCAACCAGTAGTAAAGATAACCTGCCCACATTTAGAAATATTAGCTGTTAGTCTTCTTTCACTCATGGGTCTGGCGATCAGGGAGCTATGAATCCACGCTGGCAAGGCGGGGAGTCCTGTAGGAGTTGGAGCTGCCATTTGCCCCGAGGGACTGGCTGGCTGGAGGACGGTTCTATTTGCTGGATTTATGGATTTTGTTTGCTTGTTTGCTCTTGCTGGGCCGCTCTAGCTCCTTAATTGCAGGCAGCCTACCTTTGAACTAGAGAAGTCCTTCAGCACGCATCAGCTCACTTACTGGCCTCAATGACTTTCAATGACCTTGTAAAACATCGGGCATGAAGCAAGGCACAGAGGCTTAAATCTTCGGTGTCCTGCACAAGTCCCCTGAACTTCAGTCTTTGGGACTATGCTGGGCCAAAAGGTCCATACAACTCAGGCTATCCTGCTTGTACTCAGCCACATAAACCACACACTTACTCATTCTCTTGGTTATTTACTGAGTGTCAACTGTGTGCTAGGCGCTACTACCCTAAGTGCTGGGTATGTAGGAACAGAAAGAAAAGACCTGGTCTCTTCCCAGAAGTGCCTTTTTACTCCACTCAAGGGAGACACATGACAGAGAGGCAGAATAAGAATCTCTGAATAAGCGTAAATTAATATTAGTTAATTAATACATGAATAAATAAATATTACCTCATTTATTCAGATCCTATTGTTTCACAACTTGCGAGGTCCTGAATATGGGATGAACTCGTATTTAACTGAGAAGTGTCTGAAGAATATACAACTGACTTACAGAAACAGAGTTTTCAAATCCTGTCCAAAAATCCACCAAAGTAGTTCCAAAAAGTGTGTTTGCACTTGGGCTGTTTCCAAGTCTTAGCTATGATAACCAAGGCAGAACATGGGGCTGCTGATGTTTTTTTGAATTAATGTGGTTGTTTCCTTTAAATATATACCCGGAAGTGGAATTACTGGCTGACACGGTAGTTCTGTACTTAATGTTTGGAGGATCCGCCATACTGTTTTCCATAGCGGCTGCACCAATGTACATTCCCACCAAGACTTTAACAGCATCACTTGGTGAATTTGTGTAAATGCAGACTCTAGATATGGTTGAGAGGGAAAAAAAACAAGGGACAGAAGAGACAATATGATTTTTTTTAGTGTGTGCATGCGTGTGTGCGCATGTGGGTTTGTGTGTACATAAATGCTTGTTTAAGTATAAAACTTCTGAAAGGATCCATGAAAAACAAACAAACAAAACAAACCCCACTTCCTGTGATTGTGTTGCAGAAGGAGACCTGGTGGGTGGGTAGAAGGTGCTAGAAGGATTTACTCTTCTTGGAATTCCCGTTTGTATGCTTTGAATGCTGTGGCGTGTGGATGTGTTTATTACCTAGTCCAGAAGTATGTACATTTTTTAAAAAAATGAGCGGCATATGTATAATTACTTAGGTAATTAATATACACGTTCCTGGGTCCTATTCTAGAGAGTTGGATGCCACAGGTATATGTGTGGTAGTAGGACAGGGTAGGGACCTAAAAACTTGCATTTTTAATAAGCATTCTGTCTTGAGAGTTGTGCTTGAGGGACCACACTTGAGAATCATATCTCCAGAGATGTTCTCCTTCAGGGGTAAGTCATAAGTTCATCAAACAATGAAGGAGGGCATGCCTATCATGTTCAAGCCTGCGATAAACATCGATGACGTGAGGATAAGGTGAGAAATGGAGCTTCTGGAGGGCAGGATAGACACACTACAGTGGTGGTTCTCAAAACTCAGCATGAACCAGTGTCAAGAAAAATGCAATGTCTGCTTTTGTTAAAATTCAGACAGCGGGACCCCAACCCTAGGGTTTCTGATTCAGCAGGTCTGGAGAGGGACCCCCAGAAAATCGGCATCTCTAACAAGGCCTCAGGTGACGGCGGTGATAATGATGGCCCAGGGACCACGTTTTGAGAAATTGTTCCAAAACACCCCTAAAAAGTAGTTCACTGGACTCTCTCGAATGTCTTTTAGGATGTCATTTAGGATGCGGAACGCAATGCTCCTACAAGAAACTCCCTCCATGAGAGAAAAAACAAAATTACAATGTTTCTCTCTAACTACCATTCATGCATACTCTATAACCACATGGACAATGTGTCCCCCTTGCAAGTAATGGGAGAAAACGACCACATTCTTCTCTTCTCTGTTAAATCTCCTCTCAGGTTTAAAGTTTTCATTGACCCTGTCCAGTCCTCAGAAGGCTTAGTTTTGAGTCTCTTGGTTTCTCTTCTCTGTAGACCCTACAACGTGTTAGTATTCTTCTCGCAATACGGTTACCCAACATTCATGAGGCTTAAGTCTGAGGTCTCACCTGCTCAAGGTAAAGCAATCCTTGATCTCTTTATTCTGGAGACACAGCGTATGGTGGTGGAAAGAGCTGTCTGGCCAGGATCCCAGCTCTACCTCCAGCACATAAACTATTGAGTTCATCAAGCTCTCTGAGCGTCATCCGAGTAATAAAGATTGCGCTAGCAGTTGAGTTGATATGAAGATTGAGCAAGCAAACAGATGCAAAGTGTCAAGCGTGTTTTACGCTTAGTCCGTGCTAACAGATGTCACTGCCGACACCTCCTACCCTGAGACACCTCCTACCCTCCTACCCTACTCCTCCTCTCTCTGTCCCTCCCATGTGCCCAAGGACCACCTCCCTTCCCCCCTTTTGTCCAAAACAAACACCCCCTTGCATTTCGTGTGCCAACAGAGGCAGCTCTGGTTGGGCTCAGCGGGGACGCTCGGTAACATCAGCGTAAGAGTGTGGCTCAACCTGACCCTTGGGGGAGAGCAAGGTGATGCCAGAATCCATGACAGGGAAAGGCCCGTGATAATGCAAGACACACGGTAGGAAAGAGGGTGTTTTCCACTTTTCTGCTGCTCCCAGAGCACTAACTGGTGGAGGTGGTGAGGTATCCGTGACAAAGCTTCCAAAGCAGAAGTGGCCAAGTAATTCCCTGAGCTGGCTTTTCTGCACAGACGTGCGTCCGACTGGAATGAGGGAAACGGGAGTTGGTGTGGTTCCACACCTGGGAACTTTCTCTAGCAGCTCCCAGAAAGAACCAGAAGCAGGGATGGAGTGGTACCATTGTGGGGGTGGGGGGGGCCACCTGCCACCTTATTGGTCCCTAAAGCCCGGTGGTCTCAGGAGACTCTGGGGTTACAAAGACAATGTTGATTGCACTTCTCCCCCTCCCCCTTATTTTTCTTTTATTTGCCACGAGTGTCTTATTTTTTAAAAAATATATATTTTTTATATATTCATTAGTTAGGTGCATTGCTTTTTTTTAAAGATTTTATTTATTTGAGAGAGGGTGAGAGAGAAAGAGAGAACATGAGTGTAGTAAGGGGCAGATGGAGAAGCAGACTCCCTGCTGAGCAGGGAGCCCGATGCAGGGCTCGAACCTGGGCCTCTAGGATCATGACCAGAGCAGAAGGCAGATGCTTAACTGACTGAGCCACCCAGGAGCCCCACTAGTGTCTTACGTTTATTTTTCATAATACTTGTGTCAAAAAGCTAATTTCTTAAACCTTGCGCCTAAGTCTGCTTTCAAGTGGAGATCACATAATGATGGCCCCCCGCAGTTGCATTTATTAATATTTATACATGAAGGCACACATACACACACATAATCTTTAAGACATTTTAAAGTTAGATTTCTGGGGCACATGGGTGGCTCAGTTGATTGCATGTCTGACCCTTGATTTTGGCTCAGGTCATGATCTCAGGACCCTGAGATGGAGCTCTGCATTGGGCTCCGCACTCAGTGGGGAGTCTGCTTGAGATTCTCTCTCCCTCCCCTTCTGACTCTTCCCCCACTCACTCTCTTTCTCTCTCTCTCTCAAATAAGTAATTAAAAAAAAGTTAGATTTCCTATGAAATTGAAATTTGAGATTCTCTTTAAAACTCCAAATATCTGCCCATGATGGGTTGCTACCAGCGACAATTGTTGCTGCAAACAGAAACGACCTATCTTTGGGAATGCCCTTTCCAGTCCCTAATTGTACCCACCTCTTACCCCGGGCTTGCCTGTGTCATTTACATCACCTGCCATGCCCCTGTTTATTGAATTTGGGGTGCCTAATTGGAAGTTTTCTTTTTCTTCCTTTCTTTCCAATATAAGTGACCCACAGGCTGTGTTGACCTATACATCTCTTGGATTGTGTTCTCACCTTCCTATTTTCATGGGCCTTTTGAGATTTGGGGTGGGGGAATTTGTACTTGTGTGTGTGTGTGTTTTCTTTTCTTTTCTTTTTTTAAGGTTTTATTTATTTATTTGAAAGAGAGAGGGAGAAAGTACGAGTGGGGGAAGAGGCAGAGACAGAAAAACCCAAGGAGACTCTGCACTGAGCACAGGGACCAATGAGGGGCTCGATCCCACGACCCATGAGATCACAACCACGACCCATGAGATCACAAACCAAGAATTGGATGCTCAACCCACTGAGTCACCCAGGCACCCCTGTGTGTGTTTTCTTAATGGAAACAACTGTTCTGGTCCCTTCTTGCTTCCACAAAATTGGCATATGCCACAATGGCAAGACTTGGAAGTCTTCAGGCTTTGGGGTTTCTATATAATGATGCCAGGTCTTATGGCCTGACCTGGGAATCTCCACTGAGGGCTTGGTGGCTAACAGGAGTCTTAACCTAGCAGGTGATGGAAGCCTCGTAAAGCTAGCTAAGAAAATGAGGCAGAACGTTCCAAGTCATTCCACATTCGGGGCTGTGTTGGCTCTGAATAAGGGTTCAGATAAAAATGAGGCTAGTGATGATAGTAGTCATGGAGGTTAATGTGCTGTTTTCCTAAAATGATGGCACAAGCTGAGAGAGTGATTTAAGGGGCATAGCTTCGGATGGGAATGTTCTTGAACGTGGAACGTTTCTAAAGGCCATTATCATTAACACGCATCATCCTTTCAGTGAGTCCCGTGGAAAACAATAACTTTCTCATTCCCCAGTGCAATACCATAACAATATATCTTTGAAATTTATTATATTATATATCGAATTGATGACGAGAACCAAACAAATATAACCCCACAATCACAACACTTAATGCCTTTTAAATGCAGTTATGGAAATAGATGAAAACAGCCTGCATCTGCTCAGCGCAGGGATTTTCAAATTTGATACAATAATCATAACTTTACGTTTCTCAGGGCGCCCTTCCTAATGTATCAAAAGCCACACAAAATTTAAATAATAGAGTCAATCATCTGGCAAATTTGATTTGGAGGAAAAGCTTTTTCATTAGATTGTTTTGGGAGACACAGCCCCCACTCTCTGGATTCAAAACCCAGACAGTGTTTTGTTAATGAAACATTCGAGCGGCAGGTTTTTATAAACAACATCAAGGAACTCATAATCAAACACTAAAGAACTTCTTGGAAGCCATAACACCAATGTGGGCAGGAGCCGTAATGTCTAAAATAATCAGTTTTCGGAAGCAAAATCAAATCACACCAATTCAAGAGGCTATTTCTGTTTGAGTCTAATTAGTCAATTTTCCAAGTATCGTCAGAACCTGAGGCAACGATTTCCTCCAGATGGATCTGGAAGAGTCGGCTCTTTTACCGATTTATTGGACAAAAGCCTTGAGTTGAGCAGAGTGCTCATGCACCAACCCCTCACTTTCAGAGATCCATCGCAAACGTGTTGCTGTTTCTTGACTTGGTTTGCTAGAGGTACTGTCCCTCTGCCTTAGTTAGCACCAGCGATCGTGGTCCAGTATGTATTCTCCATCTTCACTGCCCCTTTTAACAACCACAGCAGCAACCGCAATTACAGTAATATAATGGTACTAATGGTAGCAGATGGCAGCAACAATAGTGGCTTTTGAACAATGCAAGGTATGGTTCCTATTAATAAATTAAAAATAAAACCCAAAGGGGGTGCTGGGTGGCTCAGTCAGTTGGGTGTCTGGCTCTTGATTTCGGCTCGGGTTGTGATCTTGGGTTTGTGGGGTCAAGCCCTGCATTGGGCTCCATGCTCGGTGTGGAGTCTGCTTGGGATTCTCTCTCTCCTTCTCCCTCTGCTCCTCTCACTGTCTCTCTCTCTAATAAATAAATAAAATCTTTAAAAATAAAAAAATTAGGGTAAATAAAATACAAGGAACCAAAGATAGTGAGAGAGAAAAGTTGTATTGTCCATCAATGAACCTGACCCCACATGTCAGCTCCGGGGCATGATGTTCTGGGGTAGAGAAAGGGGGCAAGTCTTTTAAACCCCAAAGGATGAGAATGGTCTCTACCCCATGTCAAGGGGGCAAAGTCTACACGTGCTGTCACTTGGCTGGGGGTACTGTGGGCTGTAAGGGGAAGTGACCGCTAGGCCAGCTGGAGGTGACCTGCCACGTACAGAGACACACACCTCGGGATCACAATGACCAGCTGCCCAGGTTATGTCGATGACACGCAAGAGTTGGGAGGACGGACCAGCAGCCTAGGAAGATAGGTCAGGATTTACATTGCCTTGAGGGCCTTGGGGTAGCACAATTTTTCTTTCTTCTTTTTTTTTTTTTAGTATTTCTTTTTTTTATTATTATGTTATGTTAGTCACCATACAGTACTTCATTAGTTTCCGATGCAGTGTTCCATGATTCATTGTTTGCGTATAACACCCAGTGCTCATTGCAATACGTGCCCTCCTTAAACCCATCACTGGGCCAACCCATTCTCCCCCTCCTCTGAAACCCTCAGTTTGTTTCCCAGAGTCCATAGTCTCTCATGGTTTGTCTCCCCCTCCGATTTCCCCCTTTTCATTTTTTCCTTCCTTCTCCTAATGTCCTCCATGCTATTCCTTATGTTCCACAAATAAGTGAAACCATATGATAATGGTCTTTCTCTGCTTGACTTATTTCACTCAGCATAATCCCCTCCAGTCCCATCCATGTTGATGCAAATGGTGGGTATTCATCCTTTCTGATGGCTGAGTAATATTCCACTGTATATATGGACCATATCTTCTTTATCCATTCGTCTGTTGAACGGCATCTTGGCTCTTTCCACAGTTTGGCGATTGTGGCCATTGCTGCTATGAACATTGGGGTGCATGTTCCCCTTATTTTTTTTCACTACATCTGTATCTTTGGGGTAAATACCCAATAGTGCAATTGCTGGGTCATAGGGTAGCTCTATTTTTAGCTTTTTGAGGAACCTCCATACTGTTTTCCAAAGTGCCTATACAAACTTGCATTCCCACCAACAGTGTAAGAGGGTTCCTGTTTCTCCACATCCTCTCCAACATTTGTTGTTTCCTGGCTTGTTAATTTTTTCCATTCTAACTGGTGTAAGATGGTTTTGATCTGTGTGTGGTTTTGATCTGAATTTCCCTGATGGCTAATGAGGTTAAACATTTCTTTCACGTGCCTGTTAGCTGCTGCTGCTGCTGCATCTTCTGCTGCTTCTTCTTTTGAAGATTTTTATTTATTTATTTAAGAGAGAGAGAGAGAGAGACCATGAATGGGGAGGAGGGGCGGAGGGAAAGGGAGAAGCAGACTCCCTGCTCAGCAGGGAGTCCGACGCAGGACTCGATCCCAGAACCCTGGGATCATGACCTGAGCTGAAAGCAGGTGCTTAACCAACTGAGCCACCCAGGTGCTCAGGGGTAGCTCAATTTTTCATGGGTAGGATATATTCTTTTGCCCATAATTTATATCACTTTCTTTGGTAGATATCTGCTGTTTTACCACCTAGCATTTACTCACCACTTGACTTCCATTGCCTTCTGGAAGCACCACTTTATCCTCCGCTCAACTTGTGTATAGTTGGCTCTACCTTCAGGAGTAGAGCATGACCCAGGCTAGGGCAGTCGGCACATCATTACCCCATAGCCCTATCCCTCTCTCCCATAACTGAGCGGTTCCAGGATGAACACCACACAAGTCAGGTTACACAGAGCACACAGGTCTGAGTGTTCTGAGGCTTTTATTTGATCTATGGGGGAGTCAACTCTTTCCTGCTTCCTCTGAGCCCCAAACTATGGAGAATGCCACCTAGAGCCTAACTCCGGACGTGACCCCAAAGGTAATGTAATTCTGGCCTTATGCCTACAACTCTGAAAGAAGCCATGCCTAAAGCTAACTCGACTCCAACTTTGGGTTGGGGTTGGGGGTTCCATCCATTGTAATCTAAAGGCCCCAACTCTATCAGGGAAAAGGTTGGGTTGTCTGCTTCCTCGGTTTGTCACTAAAAGAAGTGTAAATATAAAACACAAATGCATCGGGTATGTATTTCTTTCTGCTTCATGTTGTCCTTTGTCAATGGAAATCACTCTCCCTTTCTAGAGTGATAGAGGGCAGAAACCAAACTGTCTTTGTTTCCCACATATAGTACACTCTCTGTAGAAGTTAAAGGATTTTGTTCACTAAGCACCATGATGGGAGGACATATACAAATTTAAATGCAGAAGACACGGTGAGCTGAGTTGTTTTGGATACTAATGCTGTACGTTTACTCTTTGGGAGAGAGACGGTGAGAAATTCAGAGATGGGGGAGAGAAGACAGAAGCTAGCAAAACTGGAGACCCCTTTCTGTAACATCTCTCTGCAAATCTCCCAATCTTAGTAAAATTTAAAAAATACACACACACACAAACACACACACACTTCATTGGAACTGTGTTAGCTGTGTGAAGCACAAGGTCAAAACTGTATTGGGAATGAGAACATAGGTCTATGTTGGGGTTATACCCGGGAGATTTGACAAAATGGGGTAATTTCTGAACTTAGATTTGTAAATACAACTGACTTCTGAATGACAAAGGATTAGGGGCACCGACTTCCCCACACAATCAAAAATCCACATCTAACTTTGACTCCCCCTCAAACTTAACTACTAAGAGCCTACTGTTGACCAGGAGACTTACTGACAGTCGATCAGCCGATTAGCACGTATTTTGCGCATGTATTATATACTATATTCGCACGCTAAACTAAGCTAGAGAAAAGGAAATGTTACTAAGAAAATCCTAAGGAAGAGAAAAATACATTTATAGGACCAGACTCTAAAAAAACCCACTGACAAGGACCCAGGCAGCTCAAACCCATGTTGTCCAAGGGTGACCCATGTTGTCCAAACTTTGGGGGTCCCAGACCTCCATTAGCCGTACTGTGGTTATATCACACTATAACTGGAGGAAAAGCGAGTGTGGAGAGCCCCCTTCATCTAGAAGAGTTTCCTCTGGCAAATGACCCAGATAGGATAGAAAATCGCCACGGTCTGAATGGCCAAGATCCTTCAGTCATTGTTTAGCTGCCAGTGACCTCCCTGCCCCACAAGGCATCCCAGAGGAAATCAGCCTGCAGGTCAGCTCAATTGCCTTTTTGAGCCTCACCAGTTGAAGTGATTACTCCTGTTTGCATGCCACAAATCACAGAAATCATGAAACAGGAATGGAAAGAAATGTTGGTCAACATGTCTCAGAAGAGTGTTCTCGTAGTTTGAGAAAAAAAAGGAACAAATCAGGCTTTGTGTTAGCTAGGGGACTGATCCCCAGCTTCCAGCGACGTCCTCTTGGGTTTGTTACCCTTGGAAAACCAAACCTTGATAATGATTGTTTTTTTTTAATCAAAGCAATCTGATGGCTTATTAATAAAGGACGAGCCCAGAGCAGAGCTAGTTTCTTGGAAAAATGTAATTTCTAGGTTAAAAAAATACAAAATCTCATTGATACCTGGCAAAGGGAAATGAGTGGGAGCCAGAGGAAGACCTACATTCTATCAAATAAAATTTGCTTTTCTACAAAGAACTAGGGTCGCATCTCAACTGCCAATGAGGCTGAAGAAAGAAGCAAAGCTGTTCTTACTGTGGGCCAAATTCATGCATGCCACTGGGGCCAGATACCTTAGAGAAGAATGAGAGCATGAGAATTATGTATTAGACATCATCCTTCACAAACTGAAAGAAGAAAAAACCAAGGACACTTGGGGGACAACTGGAGAAATGTGAATATAACTGCATGAATTGAAACGTTGTTAAATTTCTTTATTTTTAAGATTTTATTCATTCATTTGAGGGAGAGAGAGAAAGCCGAGCAGGGGGAGGGGCGGGGGGAGGAACAAGCAGACTCCCCACTGAGTGTGGAGCCTGATGCAGGGCTCGATCCCAGGACCCCAAGATCACAACCTGAGCCAAAATTAAGATTTGGTCGCTCAACCGACGGGGCCACTCAGGTGCCCCAAAGTTAAATTTCTCCCTTCCCTTCCCTTCCCTTCCCTTCCTTTCCTTTCCTTTCCTTCTCTTTTCTTCTCTTCTCTTCCTTTCTTTCTTTCTTTTCCTTTTTTTCAGATTTTAATCATTTGTTTGAGAAGGAGAGAGAGAGAGAGCATGAGCAGGAGGTAGGGGCAGAGGAAGATGGGGAAGCAGACTTCCCGCTGAGCCATGACCCTGATGTGGGACTCGATCCCAGGACCCTGAGATCAGGACCTGATCCAAAGGCAGATACTTAACTGAGTGAGCCACCAAGGTGCCCCTTGATGTTAAATTTCTTAAGAATGGTTTCTATTATGATTATACAGAATATATATATGAGTATTTTTAATAGATACATACTGAAGTATTTAGTAGTAAAGTTTTAAGTTGTTTATAACCTACTTTCAAATAAGTTAAGAAAAATTCTTACATATTTAAGTATAATATATACACAACATAACATACACACATACACGTGTCCATACATATGTACAGAGAGAACTAACCCAGCAGAACCCAAGAGATTCCTCTCCAGAGTTAAAATATACCTAAAATGTCGAGGGAAGGCTCATACGAATGAAATTAATATTTCATTCATATAATATCAAATATCAAATATCAAAATGAAAGTGAAAAAAAAAAGTTCGACTGCGCTTATGTTCAAATCTACAGAAAAGGCAGTTCTGATAATTTTGAGACTTAATAGAGATTTAATTTTTTCTCTGTGTTGTTTGTAATCATATTACAGATCTTCCTCGACTTCCCATGGGGTTATGTCCTGATAAGCCCATTGTGAGTTGAAAATATCCCAAGTCGAAAATTCATTTAATACACCAAACCCCCTGAACACCGGAGCTCAGCCTAGCCTACGTCAACTGCGCTCAGCACACTTGCATCTGCCTCCAGTTGAGGAAAATCATTTAAGAAAGCCTACTTATAAGCCTATTTGTAAATAAAGCCTATTTATAATAGGGTGTTGACGAGCTCATGTAGTTGACTGAATACTGGGCTCAGAGTAAAACACAGAATGGTTATATGGGTGCAGAAGGGTTTTAAGCGTCCCGGTTGTTCACTCTCGTGGTCGCGGGAGAGCCTGGGACCTGTGGCTCCCTGCCCCACCCAGCATCGCGACAGAGGACTGCACTACCTATCACCAGCCCAGGAAAAGAGCCCAAATCCAATTCAAAGCACAATTTCTACTGAATGTGTATCGCTTTGTGCACCATCCTAAGTGGAAACATCGTGACTAGGGCTATCCTAAGTCAGGGACCATCTGTATGCTACTCCGGGGCCCGTAGTAAACACCTTATTAATAAAATTGTAACTGCATCATTAGATACTTGCTTCAGGCAAAGAAGCTTGGGAAGCAGTCTTAGGACCCATTCTGACCTGCTATGAGGTAGGAGAGTGAACAACTAGTCAGAAAGATCTGGTACACGAGCAATCAAATCATTTCGTCATCCACCCCCCCCCCCATAAAAATAAAGGGAAAAGACAACTCTGTGTGTGTGTGTGTGTGGTGTGTATGTGTGTGTGTGTGTGTGTGCATGTGTGTGTGTGTGTGTTTAAAAGGTAGATGAAGCAATATTTGTTAAAGTTTCTATTATATGTGGAAGACTTTACTTCATTCCCTTACTCTACCCTTGGAATAACCATGCAAAGTTGGCAGTGTTATTATATTCAGTTTACATATTGAAAACAGGCTCAGGGGGTACCTGGGTGGCTCAGTTGATTGAGTCTCCAACTCTTGGTCTCAGCTCCAGTCTTGATCTCGGGGTCGTGAGTTCAAGCCCCACGTTGGGCTCCACACTGGGCACAGAGTCTACTTAAAAAAAGAAAAAAAAAAAAAAGAAAGAAAGAAAAAGAAAACAGGCTCAGAGAGGTTAGGTAACCTACCCAAGGTTACACAGCTCATGTGTTTAAGAACCAGGACTCAAAGTTAGGATTGTGCTTTTCTCATTCTATCAACTGGTTATCAAACGGTATTGTCCAAAAGCCTTATAATTCAGTCCCTCGAGTGGCACTTGAGAGCCCCTCCAGGGAGGGGAGCACTGGGGGTAAGAATGGAACCTGCCTCTCTGCTTCTATTTTCAGGAAATAAGTCCTGGCTACTCAGGGCTGTGCTATTTGCTTCTTTTCTATCTTCCCCCAGCAGGTTCTTGGTCCCTTCAACAGAGACAGAAAACTTATCTGGAACATAGACCTTATGTAAAAAAGAAAAAGGACACTTGAACAGTTGTCTTTTAAACTTGGCATCAGCAGCCTGTTTTTGTTGTTGTTGTTGTTTGGTGTAAATAAAGTTTTATTGGAACACAGTGACACCCATTTGTTTCTTATTGAATATGGCTGCCTTCATGCTAACTGGCAGAACTGAATGGTTGTAACACAGACTATAAAGCCCACAAGCCTAAAATATTTCCTACCTTTTCCTTTACAGAAAATGATCTAAACATAATGATCTGTCTTTCAACCTCTAAGGCAAAGCTCTGGCGCCTGCCATTTCTAGAACACAAGTACCCTCAGACTACCAAAGAAAGTTAATAAATCTTAAAAAGCTGATATACTACACATACATTCTCTAATCATTGTCGAATAAAACTGAAAGTTAATACCTAAAATAAAGTAAAAAAACAAAACATGAAACCCAAATCATCAAGCACACATCCTACTACCTATACATTTATTAGTACTTTTTCTTTTAAACACTCTGGAGTCAAAGAAAAAGTAAAATCACATGGATTAAGAGTTTCATGATACAGGGGCGCCTGGGGGGCTCAGTGGGTTAAAGCCTCTGCCTTCGGCTCAGGTTATGATCTCAGGGTCCTGGGATCGAGTCCCGCATCGGGCTCTCTGTTCAGCAGGGAACCTGCTTCCCCCTCTCTCTCTGCCTGCCTCTCTGCCTACTTGTGCTCTCTCTCTCTCTGTCACATAAATAAATAAAATATTTTAAAAAAGATATTGACATAAACACGCTGGTTTAGAAAGGGTGCAGAATGTATATTAATATGTATATTAATGAGTGAATTGAGTAAGGTACAAAGCACTGTACACATAGATGAATCAATTTTTTTTAAGGATTGTATTTATTTATTTGAGAGAAAGAGAGTGTGGGTGCACAAGTGGGCAGAGGAGCAGAGGGAGAGGGAGAAATAGACTCCCCACTGAGCAGGGAGCCCGGGCTTGATCCCAGGACCCTGGGATCATGACCTGAGCCAAAGGCAGACGCTTAACCACCTGAGCCACCCAGGCGCCCCTAGATGAATAATTTGTGAAAAATTAGAATGTTTTTATAACACACACGCACACACACGCAGACACACACATACACAGACACACACACATACCCGAGACCCTGGGCATAGGAGTCTTTAGAAAGAATGCAAAAAAGAAAAACACAGTTTAGAGTGGTTAAATTTGGAGAAAGGTTAACTCTGTAATCCTATGTATGATTTCAAATTACTTTCAATTTTTTTAAACCAGGTTCTATTGTGTGTGTGTGTGTGTGTATATATATATGTATATGTGTGTATACACATCTTGTGTGTGTGTGTATATGTATGTGTGTATATATATATACCACATCTTCTTTATCCATTCATCAATCAAAGAACACTTGCACTCTTTCCATAATTTGGCAATTGTAGACAATGCTGCTATAAACATATATCCCTCTCGGGGCGCCCGGGTGGCTCAGTGGGTCAAAGCCTCTGCCTTCGGCTCAGGTCATGATCTCAGGGTCCTGGGGTTAAAGCCTCTGCCTTCGGCTCAGGTCATGATCTCAGGGTCCTGGGATTGAGCTCCGCATCGGGCTCTCTGCTTGGCGGGGAGCCTGCTTCCCCCTCTCTCTCTGCCTGCCTCTGCCTACTTGTGATCTCTCTCTCTCTGTGTCAAATAAATAAATAAAATCTTTAAAAAAAAACAAAACAAAACATACATCCCTCTGAATTAGTACTTTTGTATTCTTTGGGTAAATAGCTAGTAGTCTCATAGCTAGATGGTAGGGTAGTTCTGTTTTTAACTTTTTTTTTTAAGTTTTTATTTATTTGACACAGAGGCAAGTAGGCAGAGCAGCAGTCAGAGGGAGAGGGAGAAGCAGGCTCTCTGCTGAGCAGGGAGCCCAATGTGGGGCTCGATCTCAGGACCCTGAGATCATGACCTGAGCTGAAGGCAGCCGCCCAACCGACTAAGCCACTCAGGCTCCCCTGCTTTTAACTTTTTGAGGAACCTCCCTACTGTTTTCCACAGTGGCTGCACCAGCTTGCGTCCCCACCAACAGCGCAAGACAGAGGGTTCCCCTTTCTAACTGGAATTGAAATAAAGCTTAAAGAAAACAAAATACTTTACTACTACTGTAAAATTAATAAAAACGAATACTTGAAACTTGAGGTCAATTCATACCAAACTGCAGGAAGTTGGATTGAAAATTGGCATTCTTGATATTTGGAATTATGAAAATAAAATATCCAGATACTGTGCGGAATGGCTCCTGAACTTAACTGACATAAGCATCATTATTTTGAGGCTCCGGCCTTTAGACGATCTTCTGTAGGTTGTATGGCCCATCCCTGGTGTAGCATAAAGATGGCTCGTGTCCTCTGGTCTGAGTAGAAGTTGCAGCCCTGCCCCTTACAGGACATGGGACCTTGGGAAAATTACCACCACTCCAACCACAGTTGCCTCACCTGTAAAATGGCAACAATAACCTTCGTCACATAGAAAAAATGTGACATATTTTTCTGAAATTATAGAGCTAAATCTTCCTTTGGGCCAAGGGTATTTCATTAAAAATTTTGTAGACATCAAACATCTAGGGACACCTGGGTGGCTCCGTCGGTTAAGCGTCTGCCTTCGGCTCAGGTCATGATCCCAGGGTCCTGGGATCGAGTCCCGATCGGGCTCCTTGCTCAGCGAGGAGCCTGCCTCTCCCTCTGCCTGTTGTTCCCTCTACTTGTGCTCTCTCTCTCTGACAAATAAATAAATAAAATCTTTAAGAAAAACAAACAAACATCTAGCGTGAAGCCCCCCATCATTGACGAGGTTCTTGCCGCTAGCTCAGAGGTGTGGTATCGGGGCTGTGTCTGCCAAATGTCCCCGGTCAACAGGTCAGATGACAGACGCACCTGGTTGCCCCGGTAACTAAGAAGTATGGCCCTGGATGAACTTGACTATTTTTTGTTTTCCCGGGTGTCTTTGGGAAGAGTGGATGTAGCTGGTTGGTCAGTGTTTGTGTGTATGCACTTTCTCTTGGGTAAATATTGATTTTTCCTGCTGCATCACTGAACTCCCAAGAAAAATGCTCCATTTCATAAGAGACCATTTGTAAGGTGGTCAATACTGGTCATATTCATAAATACCAGGTGAAATAAATGTTTTTTGGTTTTGGGGTGGGTTTTTTTTTTGGGTGGTTTTTTTTTAAGATTTTATTTATTTATTTGACAGCGAGAGAGAGATCACAAGTAGGCAGAGAGGCATGCAGAGAGAGAGAGGGGGAAACAGGCTCCCTGCTGAGCAGAGAGGCCAATGCGGGGCTCGATCCCAGGACCCTGAGATCATGACCTGAGCCGAAGGCAGAGGCTTTAACCCACTGAGCCACCCAGGCGCCCCAAGTGAAAGAAATGTTATGCATGCTTTGGCCCGAGTGATGGAATCACTGGCATTACGATGTGGGAAAGTAACGAGGATAGAATCATGGAATCTGAGAGGACAGTGCCGTTAGAAGTTTGCCAACAAAGTCCCCAAGAGAGGGATGTTGGTGACCCATTTTTCAAGTTTGCTATTTGGTTGGTGAGCATTCAGCACGTCACCCAATCTTTTGGTCCGATGCACAAAACGGGACTAGCTAGACACATCTCTCCTTGCAAGGTATCAGAGATATTTGCTTAAACAGTAATGCAGTGCATTTATAAACATCATTGGGATGGATTACTCAGTAGGCATTTATCACCTGGAATTTTTTTTTTTTAAGATACAGGAGAAGGAAGATGGTCTCCAAGCATGATGGGAGGGGAAAGGGAAGAGAAGCAGAAGCAGAAGACTTTTCTGAGTTATCTCGGTGAGGATTTCTTCTAAACACGTCAGCATTTTAGAAATGCAACTGAGCACCAGCCTCTTTCATTGGGCTGGAGAAAACTTCTGTTATTTTGAGAACAAAGGAAGCCAAATGGAGGCTACAAATCTGAGAACAAATCAAGAAATAGATCTCAAGGAAAACCCCCTGGGGGGTGAGTACGATCAGGTCGCTTCACCCACCAGGCAGAAAATCCGTGCCGTTCTCCGATAAGTGTCCCCCAGATTGCTGCAGAGGTTAATCCATTCCTGATGCTGTGCTGTGGAAAGGAGATGATTATCCAATGTGTCATGCCAAAGGCATGACTTCTGTAAGCCCTACCGGTCACCTCACTGCCCTGGCTGGGCGAGAGGCCCCGGCTGGAATCCCAGATCTTTCCCACCAAGCACAGAATTTCCCCTGGGTTCGCTGGGCATGTCTTAATTCCTGCTAACTGATGGTAATTTTGACCTGTGAGTTAACAGGAACTGCCCTCCGAATTTCTTCTGACCTTCATGCAATCTATTAAAAGCACTTAAGCTTCTGCCTTCTACATAAAACACTCCTGTTTTTAGAAACGAACTTTTAAGTCAAAAATGACAGGGTTAATTATTCTGAAATATGCTGTTTACAGCGCAAACTCCATAAAACAGAATACATGATTTAATACACCATCCGAGTCAGTGCTGGTTTTCATTTCTGCACAATCAGGGACTAAATCTCTGTCACTCACTCCTCTCTGTGCACTGGACTGGTTTTATCTTCCATCTTACTTTAAATTATACACATCAAGATCATAATGGGACACAGTCCACTTTGTTGCCAAAACCTGCTAGGTTAGATCATCTATTAAACTCTATTTATTTTTTATGACAAACAAGAAAAATGACAAAGCAGCTACTGCATGCCTGCTAATGGACACCAAATGCCTCTTGAGGTCTCCTTCATACTGTACTCATTTGTTCGAGAGTCCAGTTAACTTCCTCTTTGATGCTCTACCTCCCAAAAATAATCTTAAGAAGAAGCTGGTTTTCATAAGCTACTGGGGGCTTAGCTGGTTACCATCTGCCCTCGTGTTCTGATTCTGGGGTCAAAAGTTTGACACTGCTTTGACGTGCAGAGTTTCGCTAAAAGGAGAAAATCCTTTTAGTGAAAATTTAGCGAAAATCCTTTTAGCGAAAATCCAAAGGAGAAGGTCCTTTGTCTTAGGGACCGAATGAACAAAGCGAAACATCGACTCCCAAGTTTGCAAGAGTCCCCTTTGGATGCACAAACCGTTCTAGAAAGAGTGATGGAAGAAACCATGAGTAGGAAATAACCCAATTCAGAAGACAGTTTCCTAAGAATTATCCTCAGGGAATTCGAAGGGCGCATTTGGACTCAATTTGACCCATCCAGATTTTGACAGCATCACACATTTTTATGTATTGTGCGTTTCTGTCTGTTTGTTTGGAAATCTTTCTAAGTGTTGTTTAAAACCATTCCTTAATGTGCTGAGTTCTGGGCATAGCCCATTCAAGAGCAATTCTGGAATGCACTGGTGGCAGCTTCTAGGTTTGGAGTTTGTAGATGTAGAAAGATGTCTGTGGGATGCCGAGATACAAAAGCAGTGTCCTACCTTTTTCATGGCATCGCAAAAAGGGGTAGAGAAGAAGGGCTGCCTGGTTAATACAGTGGCCAGTGGAGGAGGAAACACAGACTGCTTTTCTTTGAAGAAGCATTCTGAGAAATGCAATGAAATGGAAGTTGAGCAAGTGAAAAACAAACACCAAAAACCCCCAGCCCTTTAGCCTCGCTCCCCAAATACTGACTCATTTGTCTCTGGGTCTTGGACTTTTGGTGGTGGTGAATGCTCTATTCTTTTCTGCCTGTCTTCATGGGTCTTTAAATGAGATGTTATGGGCATGGCCGCCATCTTGAACCGAAAATTTGGAATGCTCTTGTAACCACGTCCCCCCGATTTCATTTGAAAGTCTCTGTGTTTTTATTAGATCCTTTGAGGCTGGGAGCATCTAGGCAAACACAGGATGCAATTTATCTTTTGAAGGTGGCAAGGGAATCATGAGATAGAAAAGGGTGCAGAAGGCAAAAATCTACAGTTCCTAGAGAGACAAGTGGTGGGCCCCCTTTTTCATATCCTCTTAGAAGATATGAACAAGATGCTTTTGCACGCACTCAGGGGTGTGCGGTGTTTGTGTGTGTGTTTGTAGTGAGAATGGCAGAGAACACAAAGAAACTAAGCTGTTTCCTTAGGCTCGGAATGTTCTGGCTTTGAATGAATATTCAGGAAACAATCTTTTTCCATCCGCTTCATCACGCAGCGTAAGTCTGTTAAAATAATTTCTATGTTGAGCTCTTTCATGCATTGCTGACTGTGGCCTCCTGCCTTTCTGTTCATTCCTCACGCAAGGTGAGCTGAATGATAACATCTCAGGGAGCACAGATGAGGCTTATGGTCATGGCTTACTTCATGTGACTCCACACGGAAGATAGCTTAATTGAGCCAGATCCGGCTCTTAATTTAAATTCACTATGTTCGGGACCATTAGGGATTTTTTTTCTACTTTAAATCTTTGGCAAACAGGTAGGTATGCCAGATAAATTACAGGATGGCCAATTAAATTCGATTTCAGGAAAACAATAAGTGATTTTTTTTTTTAGGGCAGTGATAGTATTTCCCTAATATTGTATGGGACATATTATATCAGAAATAATAATTGATTTTATCTGAAATTCAGATTGAATTAGGTATCCTTTATACTTTGTTGGTGGTGGTGGTAAATCTGAAAGCTCGACTTATAGGGCTCTGAGTTTGTAAGTCGCTTTTATTTTATGGGGAGGGGCAGAGGGAGAGGGAAAGAAAGACTCCAAAGCAGACTCCCCACTGAGTGTGAAGCTTGACACGGGGCTCGATCTCATGACCCTGAGATCATGACCTGAGTGGAAATCAACCTAGAATTGGAGGCTTAACTGACTGAGCCTCCCAGATGCCACTGTAAGTCACTTTTTATTTTATTTTTTAAAAAGATTTTATTTATTTATTTGAGATAAAGCAAGAGTGAGAGAGAGAGCACAAGCAGGAGGAGCAGCAGGCAGAGGGAGAAGCAGGCTCCCCACTGAGCAGGGAGCCCGACATAGGGCTCGATCCCAGGACTCCAGGATCATGACCTGAGCTGAAGGCAGACACTCAACCAACTGAGCCACCCAGGCGCCCCGTAAGTCACTTCTAAATACCTCTCTTTATACTTGTCAAATGACCCTATTTTCTGTAGGAAAAATAAAAAATGGCCCATGACAAAATGGCAAATGTGAATTTTGTGGGCATTCAGCCGTAATACAAATTCTGCATATGATGTCTACACTGGTTCCAGTCACATATTACTAAACGAGAACCTACTGACAATCTCTAGTTTTATTAGAAAATAAGATTAGGGGCGCCTGGGTGGCTCAGCTGTTAAGCGTCTGCCTTCGGCTCAGGTCATGATCCCAGGGTCCTGGGATCGAGCCCCACATCAGGCTCCCTGCTCTGTGGGAAGCCTGCTTCTCCCTCTCCCGCTCCCCCTGCTTGTGTTCCCTCTCTCGCTGTGTCTCTCTCTGTCAAATAAATAAATAAAATCTTAAAAAAAAAAAAAAGATTAAAAAGAGACTCCGACTTCATCAAAAATTAGATTTTTTTTTTTATTACCTTAAAACAATTTCTGGTCACACCTCAATTTAATGAAGTTGAAAGCACACCAAAAATTGAATCTGTCTTTCCTATGAATCTTATTAAGTTGAGGAAGGTCAAACTAACTTTAAAGGGAAGATCAACTGTTGACTGACTTGAGACAAAGTCATTCAAGCAATCCTTTTTAGCTAAGCCTCATATCCTGTCTGACCTCTTGCATTGGAACACGCGATTAGAGTCTCTGATCTTCACGGTGATGTGGTTGTTTTCCAATGTGAAAATGCAATTGGGACCAGAGTTATTTGTAAAGTTCTCCCTAACAGCAATTGTATAGTCAGAGTTCAACATATTATATCAGGAAATTATGCATTTCCGTCTTTATGCTTAGTTTAATCCAATATTGACCAGAGTTCAACAGAGTTCCCTGTGGGTAAGGGTGGTCAAACGATATAAACTTACAGTTATAAGATAAGTAAGTTTTGGAGATATCGTGTATAGCATGGTGACTATAGTTGACAAAACTCTTATTTTATATTTGCAAGTTGCTGAGAGAGTAGATCTTAAAAGTTCTTGTCGCAAGAAAAAATAACGATGTGAGGGGATGAACGTTAACTAAATTCATTGTGGTCGCTGTTACACAAAGTATACGTGTTCCAAATCATTACATACACCTAAAACTCAC
>CM052891.1:46062414-46120333 GCA_028534135.1 Potos flavus
GCACCGAGCCACATCTTCCCGTCAGCCCCGCCATTATAAGGTAAACAACCCATAGACTTCACAATCATTCTGCCTCCATTCAGCTATGCTGAGTCTCACTTTCAGTAGAGTATTCAATAAATTAACCGAGGTACTTATAAAATAGGCTTCGTGTTAGATGATTTTGCCCAACTGCAGGCTACTGTAAGTGGTCTGAGCACGTTTAAGGGAGACAAGGCTAAGCTATGATGTTTGGTAGGTTAGGTGTATGAAGAGCATTGCCAACTGACGATATTTTCAGTTCACGATTGGGTTTATCAAGATTGACCCCATTGTAAGTCAAGAAAGATCTGTAGTAGATAAATAAAACCGGGAGACCTAGTATATGGTACAGTGATTACAGACAACAAAACTGTATTCTAAACATCGAACTTAAGAGACTAGATTTTACTTGTTCGTAGCACCAGAAGAAAGGACAGTTACGACATGATAGAGGTGTTAGCTAATGCTGCCATGGCACGTGTCTCGCAATGTAAGTGTACCAGATCAGCATGTTGTACACCTTAAACTTACATAATGTCATTATGTCAAATGGAGCAATGAAAAAACCCAAACGAACAAGTATTTGAGTAGCCGCTGTAATTGGTCACAGTCTCTGCTAAGTGAAGGAACTCCCGTTTACACAAAATACCATTCCTGCCCTCAAGGAATTTGCATTCTCGTAAGGAGTAGTGTTATAAGGGTGTGTACAGGTACGATGGATGCATTTCGCACAGGTCCTCCACTCGGTTGTATTGGCTGAGGGAAGTCGTCCTTAATGGGATGATTATATTAGCGGAGATAAAGAAAAAAAAAGGAATTATTACAAATGTTATCCCACAGTAGTGGCTATCGGGAGCAAAGAGAGTGAAGGCAGAGTCATGTTTCTGTAGATTGAGTGATAAATAGAGAAAGCACACAGGCAACTCTTTCAAGAAACTTAGCTATTAAAGTTGGGGAAGACATAGGATGGGATAGAGAAAGTATAGCTAGGGACTGATAGAGACAAAATAATTAGGTGCATCAAGGGACTGGAGATCTAGATATTATTACCAAGGAATATTGTGATAATTATTAGAGAGAGTTGTATGGAGAGAGTTGTCCAGAGAGGAGGTGGTGGCCAGGGGCATGAGTGGCCACAAAGAGTTGATGCTGGGATCGTCAGACAGCACATCCCCGTTGGCCACTGGGTAGACAGTCAGTAGAGAAGTTCAATCCATTCAGGTAGCACTGGGGGTGGGACAGAAGTCCGTAAGCCCTGCATTAAAGATTTCAGTAAATGAGGAAAAGACCTGGTTGAATGAACACATTCAAGAAATATAGACAGCAGTGTAATAATAGCCGGGACTCCAACGTCTAAGAAACATGGTTCAACATCTAGCCTTGTCCCTTACTGTGTGAGACTGGACAGTTCGCCTTACTGCTCCCTACACCTCCTTGTCCTCATCTGTGAGTGGGGGATAATCATAATGCTGTTCTCCTACAGTCATTGGACTGTTATGTGAAAATTAATGGCGCACGGTCCACACTATGTCAAGATGGAAGACCATACGACAATAGAGATCAGTTTCCAAAGTGAGGAGCCTAAGGGAGTGTAAATTTTCAGAGAGAATATCTAAAATAGACACAAAAACACAAAAACCAGAATCAATTTTTGGTTCTTAAACACCTTACCTACATGGAGGGAATAAAATGAAAATATCAGTTGTTTGCTATATGGAGAGAGATTGTTATAGGGCTCTCCCTGGAGAAGGTGATGCATGAAGTTCTCCCCTGAAGGTGGGCGGGGGGGGGGGGCATGGAACTACTTGGAGAATTTCCTCTGTGAATCCTATGGTATGAGAGAAAGTACTAGGGTCTTGCTTCCTTCTGAGATGTCTTAAAAGCTAACTAGTCAAAGGAGAGACTCAGCCTGCACTCTTGGAGTTGGGAAGAGCGAAAGCTGGGTTGGCATTTCCCATGGACCAGTTGTGGTCCCACCAAAGAAAGAGTGGTTATGTGGTTATATTAGGTCCCGCCCTACTATTATTAGAGGATGGGGATGCGGATCAGTGAAAGTAGACATAGCGGCTCGACACGAATCTTGAAGAAACAGAGATTTATTTGAAGTTGAAGAATTCATTTGAATTCTGGAAGCAGCTTTGAGGAGAAAGAGGTTGTGGCTCTCTATGAGGAATCTCGGGATGGCCACATTTCGGTCAAGCACAGAGGAGGAGAAAACATTTGTGAAGAGGCTGCGTGTGGAGAGAGTCTGCTTATCTGGAAGGGGGGACCCTTAGTGTACAATGTGGAGGTTGAATCAGCGAAGAGAAAAGTAGCGGATGTCAAGATAAAATGAAGAGGGTGGATTACAGAGACACTTACATCTCCAGTCGGGATAGAGGTGGGGACAGAGCAGATAAGTTCCATAGAATCAGGATGATTTAACCTCTGCTATTCGTTATCCGTATATGATGTCAAAGACCTACAAAGTATAATACTGTCGAATGGGAATAGTAACATAAATTTAAAATAAAGATGCAGCGAAGAGTAATGATGGAATTGTCCTTATAATACACATTCGCACACATTGGATTTGCCTGGGCTGGGAGGCTGGTGTGTGCATAGCTGAAGGTGGGTATGTATATCCATTCTGTATCTTCATACAACTCAGCAGGAATGTGGAATTGAAGACACGCATGGCTGGGGGTACAGGGAGTGAACATTCTTCTTCCTTCCTGACTTCCCTCAGTCCCCACAACTGTGTGATTTCTAGTGAGGTGCTCTTTGCTCTCCTTTCCAGTGATCCCTGTTTGGGTTTGCACCTGTTTTTCTTGTTGTGGTCTTGCCTCCTCTGCCATGACCCGGGTGGTAGGGGGGCAGGTCACATCGTTCCGTGTGAGTTCCAAATGCAGGAACACTAAATCCATCGCCTACTGCTGCATCCAACCACAGATCTGCTTTTGGAGCCTTGCCCTGATGTCAGGAGGAGCAGGGTGGGGAATGAGAATCTGTGGCTCCTCGGAATAAGATACTACTCAGACCTCACCCCATTCCCGGCACCCTCCAGGGCGCCCACACCAACGGCTATGTGGAAACATGGGCTAGGATTTGGCATTCCCTGGAATTAAGCCAAGTCACAGGCAAGATGTGCTTTTTAGTTGAAGATGTGCTGTTTGCTCCAGGAAATTACATTTCATATGTTTACGCATTCTATATGTATTTTGCTGCTATATGTTTGCTATGTATTTCATTTGGCAACTTCCCAAACATTCTCATGCCCAGTGTCTCAAGCACAGTGGTAAAAAATACACAGCCTTTAGTATAAATTTTCTCAACGTGATGGTTATGTGACCTCGGACCACTGGGGAAATCTCTTTGCACCTCATTTTCCTTGTCTGAAAAGGGTATTAGTCAAATAATCTCCCTAATAGGATTGCCTTAGGAACCAAGTGAGATACTCTATAAAATTCCGAACACCATGACTAATATTTAGTAGAATGTTAGTTGTTAATAATCATGGTACTATTACTAGTAACTCCATAAGGGCTATATGCAGGCAAGGTAGGCTCAAGAACTTGAGGGGCTGATTCTAGGTCACATACTGAAATAGTGCTCTCAAGAGGCCAAATTCAGTGCTCTTCTCACTGTGTTATAATTGAGTCACATTTCAGTATTCAGTGTCAGGTAACGCTGGCCATTCTCCCTCTCCCCATCCATATAACTATCATCTATCTGTATCATCTATTCCTCATGTATCTATCATCCATCCATCCACTAACCATCCATCCATCCATGTACCTAGTATCTATCATCCATCCATCCATCCATCCATCCATCCATCCATCCATCCACCCATCTTATATATAGGATTTTTTTAGTCATCCAATGACTGAATGATTTTTTACAGCATTAACTGCTTGCTTGTATGTCAGGCAAATCTGACCCAAGTCGGACTGACCAGAGAACTGGAGAACCTCATGATTCTTTAAGACAGAGTGTTTTTTGTTTTTTGTTTGTTTTTTCTTAAACTCACAATTTTCCGAAGCATCCGTGGAACCTTTCTCCCTTCAGAGCTTACCTTAGAAGAACTGGGCAATTCAATTTACTTCTTAGTGCTTTAGGCATTTTATCTGTAAAACAGAAAGATAGGACTTTTCTCCTCCAAAAGGAATGTGAGGGGCTTGCGGTTTCTGCATAACGTGGTGTCACGTTGGTCTCCTGAATAGAGGTCTGCTCATAAATGGAAAGAGATCTCATAGCAAGAACACAAGCTCAGTGTACAATCTAAACACTCTTTAGTTGGATATCAGGCAACAGCTTGGATTTCTGTGTTTTCTGAGTGTGATTTGAGTAAGGGAGCCTGGCCTGCCACCCACGTTTTTGGCAAGCAATGAGGTTTACAACTGCCCTCTTGGGCTCCTGTGTACGAGCACTTTGAAGGACGTCTGCAAGAAGCCAAGAGTGACATCACCACCGCTGTTATCAGATGAAATGAGATCCATACTTAATGGCTCAGAGTTCGGGCTGCCTGGCCAAGAAATCACCTTGCAACAAGTAGGTGCTCAGTAAGTATTTGTGGATATGCCCTGCTGACCTTGGAAATCAGCGGAGTTTTAGAACTTTCCATTCATTCTATAGATAGCTCTATTATTCCCTTGGTGACTAATGCGTCTGGCTCCCACTTTCTACCACCTTCTGCAATAGCCACCATTCATGAAGGCCTGAGTGTTCCTCTGCCAGACACACTTCATTTGGCAAAAGTGATTTTATGAGCTCATAAGGTCATTTCAGGAAATGAAAGATGAATTTAATCTGGTATCTTTTGCTTAGACTGGATGCCAAGGATACTTATCCCACCTTGAGGTACATTTCTTTAAATGCTTCCCTTTTTTTATTTGGAGGATTCTTCTTTTCCATCTTAGTTTGTAGCTAAGTTCTGCTGTTTCTCTGGGTGCCACTGTCCTCCCGTATTTGACCATCTACCCTCTCTGAGATGAATGCTCACATCCGGATCTCCAGGCCCAAACCCCACTATTCTTCATGAGTTTTTACCAGAGCTATCTTCACAAAAATTATCATGGTCATATGCTACTTGTATTATAACTTACTTAATAATTTTCTTTAAGTTGATTTACTCTTTATCTTTCTATCGATCTATCATCTTCTATCTAATCTACCTATTTGTAATGTGTTTGTGATCATATATATATAATTATCACATATAAAAATTATATAATTTATTATTTATATATATTTATATATAGTATATATTATATATTTATATATAATATATAATTATATATTATAAAATATTTATAAATTTATATATTTATAAATATATAATTATATAATTTATATTCTATCTCTCCCATAAATGGAAAAACCAGTATTACTTATCATAACTACTTAGGAACTACTCGGATGTCCATGAGGCTCCAGGTGATCACCAAATCCTGTCGATTTAAGCTCAAAAACAACTCAGATTTGGTCTTACTTCTCTCCCCCTCCCCCCACTGCCAAAGGGCTAGTGCAACAGCTTCCTTCTTTTTCTCTTTTACTTAATTCCCCAGCTATACCAAACTACTTGTGCCATATTTCACTATTCCAGGGTGCACATTTTTTCCCCACTTGGTATCTCAAGTCAGAGAGCATGAAGCATGCTCTGAAACATGCTTATTTCAACTGATGACAAATCACAAGGTCATGGGCAGCATTTGTTCTTCTTAGCAATGCACATGAAAATGGAGATTTTAGGGATGTCTGGGTGGCTCGGTCAGTTAAGCCTTCAGCTCAGCTCATGATTCCAGAGTCCTGGGATCGAGCCCCGCCTCCGGCTCCTTGCTCAGCGGGAGTCTGCTTCTCCCTCTGTCTCTGCCCCTCCCTCTGCTTGTGCTCTCTCTCTCGAATGAATAAATAAATAAAATCTTAAAAAAAAAAGGAAATGGAGATTTTAACAATCAATCGCATCTTTAATTTGCTTAAGTGTGGCTGCATATTCCTACCTTGCTGTTTCTGTTCCCATTTCCCTCTGCTGAGGGATGCTCTTCCGCACTTTTGCCTCTTTTATGCCTTCTTGTCTTTTGAGGTTCAACTCAGGAACTCCTCCTCTGAGGAGGCTTTCTTGGATCACCGCCTCATCCAGGTGGTTCTGGTATACCCACTCTGGGTTCCCGTGACATTAAGCCACATCTTGATTAGTATATTTCCACACTTTGTTATAAATATCTATGGGGGGCTCTGTCACCCACCAGCCTGCCCTCTGTGTAGACGGTGACTGGATGATATTCAGTATAAGCAGACAGGTCAGCTGATCGAGAGCACAGACTGACTCCACAAGTCACAAGCTATGACCTTGGCTAACTTGTCAACTTCTCTGTGCTTCTGCTTGTTTGTCTGAAAAACGAGGATGCTATTACATTACTTACCCCACAAGGTTGTTGGGGAGCTAAATTAGTTAATAAATGCAGAGAGCTCAGAACAGTATCTAGCATAAAACTCACTGTATAAACATTTACTCTTAGTACTATTCTCTCTCTGCAATTCCAGCATAAAACTTAGGCAGAAAGAAAGAATTAAAATCAAACACCTTTCTCATGCTTTATTCTAGGAAGACAAAACTTGCTTTCTGGCTGGAAAGCTACCTTCCCCATGACGCCTGGTGGCACCTTGAAGTGTCCAAATAAAATTAATCTTTTTTTCAAGAACAACAGCTCAAAACACTATTTTATCCACTGAAACTCTTCAAGATCATAGAATCATTCTGGGTTCTCAGTGAAAAAATAACTTGAAAGTCACAACCTTTGCCCTGACCATGGCTCACAGTCTGTGAACAAAATTACATTTATCTAAGATTTAGATAAACAAAAATAAATATCGGACTGGATAGAGGAAAGCCACATTTGTTTGCCAGATGATGTCATCTAAAATCATGGTTGTCTCCTGTGTGTTTTCAAAGAGGCTGCATGAGGCTAATTAGAAAAAGAAAAAAAAAAAAAAGAAAAAGAAAAATAAATATTCTGGAGACATCTGGCTCATGTCACCTTTTCCTTTAAAAATTGAATTATTTACCAGTCTCATCTGAACCTTGTTGGCTGGTGCAGAGATGGGACATTTCTTTCATTTATCATGAGTCAATACGCTTTAGGAAAACAGATTAGTAAGAGGCATGGAAGAATTTACAACAAAGACCACATTTTAATTTAATTTTGAAAAGGAGTATATAATCCTAGTCACCAAATGCTAAGACAATGTACATTTAGTCTGTATTCACTGCCAGTAAGTAAGAAAGAGGAAAGGGACACATAAAACATGTCTCCCTACGCCCATTCAGATATTGGGGCTAAGTCAGCATTTCAGTGTGACACGGTATTTTCTGATTTCTGGGAATATCTGAACATTTTAGTGTTTGATCCTTCCTCTGAGGATGGATAAATTCATGTTGAGGGTCATATGTGGCCTTCAAAGTCGAATTTTCTTAGCCTGGTGCCTGGAACTAATTAGTAGCTAAAGTAAATCTCATCTAGGCAGTTTTTTAAGTTCATCTTTCAATACCCGTAAGTTTAAGAACTCTTAAATATCCAGCTATGAAAGTTAAAGCAGCACGGTGTCAGATATGATGAGCATTCAGTAGTATTTGTGGTTGCTTTAAGGCATCCACATCACACTCTGCAAGAGTAGGCTATAGATGTTGAACTGAAGAGTGTTGGGCACAATACCTAAATCCCATCCACAGCTGGGGACAGAGGGGTGGCCCGCAGAGACAGAACCTTATGCTTAGAACTGATTCTATTGGCATCATTTATTGAATATAAAAACTCAAAAAAACCCTCTAGTCATTGTTTCACCATAGGGAAAACTGTGTGATTTGGAGAATTTTATTTTATTTTATTAAAAGATTTTATTTATTTATTTGGCAGAGAGAGAGACAGCGAGAGAAGGAATACAAGCAGGGGGAGTGGTAGGGGAGAAGCAACCTTCACACTGATCAGGGAGCCCGATGCGGGGCTTGATCCCAGGACCCTGAGATCATGATCTGAGCCAAAGGCAGATGCTTAACGACTGAGCCACCCAGGCGCCCTGATTTGGAGAATTTTAATGCAGCAACAGAAAGCAGAGAAATCTGCTGGGCTGGGGATCTTCTCTACCCAGATCCTGGGTTATCTCTGGCCGCTCCTTCTATTTGCCTATCTCCAAATGTCTAAAGCTCTGTTTTCTTTTCCTTCTAAGCACCCCCTCTAGTTTTTCTCAACCACTCATATGACTTTAATTAGCCCCTAAAATGTTTAGGGTTTCAAGATGTGCTCTTCCTGATCATCTTTTTTTCAGAGTTTCAAAGCCATATACCCAAATGCCTAATGGGCATCTCCATCTGGAAGATTTTTCCAAATCAGTATTTATGAACGGAACCCAAGCTACTCTTCCCCATGTGGTACCAGGCTCTCGATGAATGGCACCACCAACGAACTCTGCAGGTGTCCAAAATCTGAATCTCAAACCTCATCTTTCTCATTCTGATTCTTTCTCATTTCCTTAATCTCCAAGAACCTGGGGTAGCATCTAAATGCATCTCAGTTCTGTTTCCCTCTCTCGATCCTCAATGTAAGTACCTTAGTTCACCATTATCTTTCATTAGGAGCACTGGCAAAGAAATATTATTCACCAGACTCTCGTTAAAAATTATAAGACAGATTTTATTCAAGCTACTGCAGTAGGGGAGACAGAATGTGCTCATCTCCAATCCAGTCAATTCCATGGAGGTGACTGGGCATTTTAAAGGGAGGGTGAGGGAGGAGGAGAGTACAGGGCTTCATAGAGTCAAGGAAGTGGAAAATGACAAAAATCAGCTAGAGGGATGGCACAGTGTGATTAAGCCCGTCTGTGCCCATTGGCTGGTATCTATTGAAGTTAGCCTCCTATTTACCCCCAGAGACTGGGAGACAAGGGCTCTATCTTTCTTGATGATTATATTTTAAAAGGATGGCCCTGGGTTCTTGCGAAAAACATTCTAGGGTTGTAGAAGATATATCTCAAAGGAACAGAGAAAGGATTTACAACTGCAAATTTTCTAAAGCCAATGCTCTAAGAAAAGGGAGGTCAGGGGCCTATAGTTAGGTTTTGGCTAGAACAAATGGTAAAGTATCTTGGCGACACTGACATTTTCCCAGGCAGACATTTAAGGAGATTGGGGGGTCATCATCCTAGAGACACAGCTTTGAGCTGATAGTACGCTAGTATTTATTCAAGTCTCTCTAAGTGTGGGTGGTAGAGCAAATTGTGCTGTAAGCTGCGGTTTCTATGGGCCGAAGTTGAAGACTGATTAAAAAGAAGGCTGCCTTCTCAGAGCCTGGCTAGACTTTGATCAGGGAGAGAGTCTTGTCAGTACTCTAATGCAAAAAATTGTAGTAGATGGCCTCGAATATGGCTTTCAACATTTCCTCCCATCCCTGTACCTATGTGTCACTCCTCCCAGCCAACAGTGGATTTGATTTCATCTCCTTGAGTCTTGTCTGGCAACTTGCTTTGATCAATAGAATACAGTAGAAATTTCTGGCCCTTACAAACTCTTTCACTCTTGTACAACCCTGAGCCACAATTTAAGCAGCCTGACTGCCCTAGCTGGAGAGAGAGTGGCCCAGCCAGCCTCCAGCATTCCAGCCACCCCAGCTCAGGCCCTAGACGGGACAGTGAAGTCTCTTTGGATGTCCAGCCTCAGCCAAGCTCCCGGTTGAATGAGCCTTGTGGAGACCCAGCTAACAACCTTGTGAAGTAGGCTTGGGCGGTCTCTGCGAAGTCCTGTCCAAATTTCAGAATCATATGCAAATAAATGATGGTTGTTGTTCCAAGCCATGGATCTTACCTCTGGCTACATTCACTCATGAACCTTTGTCTGTGTCTCGTGCTTTCCTCACTTTTGCTTGAGAAATCAAGACTGACCGCTGGACATTTCATTTTTCCATCATAATGCGTTCTTAACTAAGATTTTTAAAGAGCAATTATGAACTTCAGTTGTTTAATGCCAGCTATAGTGAGTTTCAGCTTTTGATGATTTTGCTTATGCTCAGAACAATATTCTATAGCTTTTCATTTTTAGGTTTACAAATAGTACATTTATCTTCATTATGGACTATTGCAGTGAAATCAATGTGACTGGATGGATGGATAATGTGAAAGCATTCTTAACAGTTTGTGATTCGCCTTTCCTAGCACCGACTGTCATAACCACACTGTTGTAATTAAATAGTATTCACGGAGATATTTTTTTCCAGTTTCCCTGGTGAACCGTGAGACATTCAAGGTAATTCATAAATACAGTTTGTATTTCTGTCATATATATTAGGACATACAAGAGAAAGAACTGGAGGCTACATGCCAGTGTGGGTGTAAGGGGTGGGGGAATGTCCCCCTATTCTTTTGTAGAAAAGCACACTTCAGGATTGTGAGGACACATTCAAGCCACAGAAGGGATGAGACCTAAATACACATCACAAGAAAGTTAGAGCTAATGATTGTCCCTGTATTTGTCTCCATATTGTCTTTACCAGGCCACCGCAGGACCTGTAAAGACAGATGAACCTTCCTATGGGAGAAGCAGCTTCCCAGTCCCTGCCGATGTACCTATACAGATAAATAACTGGGGGGGGACCTCTTATCAGTTGGCCCAGTTCTGTTGGGATTCTCCCCAGACCAAGGCTTGAGTCAGTTGGTTTATTTGTCTATAAGAAAAACAGAAACACAAGTTTGATAGAAAAAAATTGAGGAGGATAAGTGAAAGCTGGACAGCTGGGTTTTTGGGGGAGTTTTGGGTCTCTGTTTCCAATTTTTTTCCCTAAATTCTCCCCTAAAATAAACACATTCCTGTGGAAGCTTCACCATAAACAGATCCATTCACGAGGATGCTGCTTTGAGGACTGAATCCAACTTACGGTCAAGGTTAGGGCTTGCTGCCAGTCTCACCAAGTTTCAGTACTCAAAGAAGTTCTGATTTGATTTAAATTCAGTTTGGTGCCTCTTAAAAAAAAAAAAAAAAAAAAAAAAAAAGCAAAATATGCCTGAGCAAATAAGGAGAAAGTAAATATATGCATTCTTCCTCTTCCAACCTCAGTGGCTTCTCTGCTTCCCTTATCTCTACACTCCCAGATCACAAGGTCGGGCTCAAGCTCTACCACGTGGAGTTGTGCATATAGTAGTCCTACAGAAATACTTTTTTATTCCGTTGGTTTACCCCCTAGTATATCTCAATACAGATGGGAAAAAAGCGATGTCGTGTGAAAGGCGTGAGATGTGAGGGGAAAGGCCTGGCTTTGTCCCCCATAGCTTTGCCACTTCCTGAATAAGTTTGAGCAAATCCTTTCATTTCTCAAGGCTCGTTTGATTAGACAAATGTTGTTCATCATGAGATGTAAAGGAAATGGCAGGTAAAAGTGCCTAGGGGGACCCGGATGGCTCAGTCAGTTAGGCGTCACACTCTTCACTTCGACTCAGGTCATGATTTCAGGGGGGACAGAGCTCTGCATCGGGCTCCACGCTCAGCGTGGTATCTGCTTGTCCTTCTCCTTCTATTCCCGCTCCCCATCTTTATCCCTAAAATAAATAAGTAAAATCTTAAAATAAAAGTGCCTAAAGGGTGCCCGACACATCACAGATACTCAGTGTTGGGTGTGTATTTAATCACTGTAGTCTTTTCATGGCTAGCGAAAAGGGACAGAATCTATATGGGGCACTCCATCAATTTCCGTGGATGTGTTTCCCACGCAAGTGTCTGGAGGAAGAGGGCCAGCGTATAACCCACCATAACCATGTACTGCTGGGGAACCAGGAGGAGGGCTGCTCAGCAAAGAAGACTTCATGTTCACATAGCAGAGTTCAGTTAGGAATCGGGAATTCTGTAAGATCAGTAATAATTCTATGACTGTGCCCCTGGAATGTGAGGCTCAAAATGGCAACGGATATAATAAACATAGGCTTTTTTAAACAGTCTGACGCCTCGTGTTGTTAATAGCTTGGCTTCCATTGATCCTTATTATCTTTCCACAGGGGTTGAGGAAAGAGAGGGAAAGGGGTGCATTTTTGGACTTCTTATTTATTAGTAGATGGATTTGCTCTTGGGTCTCTTTTCCTCCCCAAAACATGTCCTGAAATGTGGCCAAGAGCCTGGTTTGGTAGGAAGAGTTAAGAATTTAAATGCAGAAGGATTTGTGTCCGAATCAGTTAAGAGGCCATATACTGTGGACAAGTTTATCAACTCCACTGCGCCCCCATGCCATGTCTTCCATATTGGATATCCACACTCGTCACATGTCTCACGGAGAGAAGCAAAGCATTAAAAATGAGGTATCTTGAACTGGAGCTTGTTCCTGACTCACTGGAATCTTCTATGATTCCTAAAGAAGTGGGAGCTGATGGCCGGGATTCAAGAGCAGGAGGTGGGTGTGGCATAGAATGAGTCACAGAATAGAGCTGGTAACTAGGTCAGTCTTCCTGAGTGAGGAGTGTGTGGTTAGAATTAAGTGCAGGGAAAGACAGTAAGGGAATTCACAACTTTGTTTGTATTAACATCAGCCTAATAATCTGCTGACTCGAAGGATTCCCCTCAGAGGTAGAAATAACTCTACTGCTAACATAAATTTCCATGGAGTCATTTGGTTTCTCGCTTGCCACCAAGTAGGGAACCCAGTTGATTACATATTCGCATGCAGTTTGCATGCAAACTGAAAAGCTCTGCTTGGAACACTTTTGGTAAACAGGATACATCTGAGATGCTTAAAAACGTCACCCGGATCCTAATTTTCCCAGCATCTCTTATATAAGATGTGCTGTTTGAGGTGGAATCATCACGACATATAATGGCTGACCTGTTAGCGTCAAAATGAAAACATGGCGGGAGGTGGGGTGAATGTGACTGGTGTGCAATTAGTTCGTGGCTTTATGGTTTTATTATTACGTTTGTGCTCTTTAGCAGCAGTTTAGTGAAGATCCCCCATAAAGAGATTTCTTTGGGAGTGAAACCGAAATTGTTGGGGGGGTTGACCATCACCTTGTTTGTAGAGTCCATAGGGATTCACAACCATGTAGATCCCATTGAACAAATCAAGTGGAGATAATTTGTGTTGTGGACGTGATTCCCAATGTGATTCCTTAAGATTCTTTGTTTCTGGTGTATGTCTATCCCCAATTTGCATAATTAACATTATGGGAAAAAATAGGAAGGGATTAAATAATCCAACAATGTTCTTTCCTCCCACCCTGGCGTGGCAGTCACTCTATGCTTACTCGGTAGCCTTCTTCCCTACCCCGCAAACAAACCTTCTTTCTCCCCACTTTTGTTTTGGACTTTGTTTTCCCATGTGGGTAAAAAGGGTAAGCCCTCCTCAGATCCACAAATGAATCACCATTGATGTAAGCTACTCATGGCAATTCTGTCTTCCTTACCAGTGATTGGTTTAGGCATGGCATGGACATAAGGCCAAGAGGAGATACTCAAAAAAACTTCTGGTGAAGGTTTTCCTCTTTACTAAATGGAGATGTATGGGAGATATACTCCATTTCTTTGATGGACATCCTTAACTTGTGTTTGATGCCTGGAGGTGCTGCAGCCATCTTGTGACTATGAGGAGCAACTGCGCTGATTGGCTGAACTGGCAGAGAGAGGAAACACAGGACATAGTTGTGCCATTGGATTAAAATTTCCAGACTGACCTGTCTCTAGATGTGTTGTTATAGGAGAGAATGAAGCCCTTCTGATACTTTTGTTCGGCATTGGTTATTCGTGGCCCAAAGGATCCTAATACCTCTGAAGCTCTTCCTTATAAAAAGGAGCATAAACAGAATTTATTTCTTTAAGATAAATGAAGTAAAGCTGCAAAATGCAGAGTATGAGCTTCTGACATGTGTGGGGTTGCAATGTCACTCTGTTCCTTTCTTCCAGGAACCACTCTTAATTTTGGCTGCAGAGAGGCTATGCCAGGAGTGATGAAGGCTGAGGTCTAGCACTGGATACCTTGGGTCTGAATCTTGGTTCTGCCACTTCCTGACTGCGTGTGTGTCTACGGGCAAGATATTTAACTATGAAGCATAGTTTCCTCATCTCTAAAATGGGGATAATAATACCCCTTGGACATGTTTTGAGGGTTAAATGAGATGATGCATGAAAGGCACTTAGCACAGTGCCTGAAACT
This sequence comes from Potos flavus, assembly GCA_028534135.1. Lineage (NCBI taxonomy): Eukaryota > Metazoa > Chordata > Mammalia > Carnivora > Procyonidae > Potos > Potos flavus. The sequence goes on from CM052891.1 coordinate 46,076,589, forward strand.
TAGTAAGATTTCAATCAATCCAATGTCATTGCCATTTTCATCTGCTCTGAGGACTGAGACTTTATTTTCCAGTTGGCCACATCTCTTTTGCTTCCACCCTTGGCTTCCATGCCCTGACATTCTCTTTCTACTTATTCTCCTGCCTATCATGTCGCAGACCAGCCTGTGACTCAGGCTGCATCTTATTCTTGGGTAGCATTTCCAGTCCCGAGCTGGTATGCTTCTGGACTCCAGTGCTGCACCTTTCTTCCCATGTGGCCAGTGCTGGTGGCCTCTTACCTAGGGCTCGTGTGATTTCAGTGTGGGTTTGAATGACAGCTGGCCTGAATAAGGCAGAAGACATTCTACATGGGTAAGTGGACCCCAGTGAGTGACCCTGGTCAAATCACAGGGCTTATGAGGACAGGCTCTTCAGATAATAGAAAGCATACCGTTGACTGTGACCGCTTTGTGACAGGGCTGCAAATGGGCTGGTGATAGGATGACATCCATGAGAAACCCAGAGAGAGTACTTGCATGGTAACCTGTAGTGCAGGAGAACGTGGGACTTAGCACCTGTAGCAGTAGGAGGATGGTCTGATTACCAGGGAGAAAGACCTGCTTACTGGAGAAAATCCCTAGGCAACAGAGTTCTTCCTCTCTAGACCCGTCCAGGCTGGGGAAGGAAGGAGGAGGTCCATGAATGAATAAATGGGCAGATAGATGAATCCCATTTTACTGATAAGAAAACTAAGATTGAGGATTGGACTACCCCTTGCTGGTCAAAGGCCACATAGATAGTGTGCGTTAAATGGACTGATTTGTAGATTACTGCACATTCTGTACCATAGCGAAGGAAGAATTACATCTGTTTGGTGTTCTCCAGCTTTTTCACGAGAACTATTTGTTAGAAAAATATGAGTATACAGACCTTATCAGCAGCCCACAGATATCTGAATTCATAAAATAAACGAGGGACTTTCCACCCCCAACCTTGCAACCAGCTCGCTGTTTCTACTACGTATTTTGATTTGGGGCCATTGTGTGCTCTAACCGGGGGAGCATTTCAACTCCCATCAACCAGTGTACATCTGTAAATGCAGATTAACAAGCAGGCTTGACAAAGTGATGCTGTATATGTTAATAAACTCATCAGCGTTTGCCAGAGAGACGCATGACCTATGGAGCTGCCAGTGTTTACTAATATGATTGTCAGACCAGATGACAGTATAATGATTAACTCCTGACACTTCCGTTGGAGCAATACCTTGGGACAAGATAACGTGAAATGCATCTGACTATGGCACAAAACACAGCACACAGACGTCGGTGTTCTTGCATGCTTCCTTACTTTTCTCCCCACTATCAGACTGCAGCGATCCTGTTTTCTCTCACAGTGTGTAAGTCTACTCATGAAAAGGAAATGTGTCGTACAATATCTTTTTTTGCATCAGATCGTTTCAAGTAAATGGAGCTGCAAAATGAAATGTTGGAAATGAAGATGATTATATTCATTACACCTTTGTGTGTAGCCCGTTTCTTGGAAGTTTATTCATCTGCTATGCTTAATAAACCATAATTTAAAAATCGCCTTGCATGCAAATTTCTAAACCGGTACTGTCATCCATTATACTGTTTCTTGTTTTCTTGGCGGAGTCTGGCACCATCCCACCCCCCAGGAAAGTAAATGGATGAACAAATATAGTCCTAAAGGTTGATTGATTCCACTGGGAAGAAGAGACATGTATCAGAAGCAACTTTATTTCTGTTCTCCCCAAATAGGCAGAGAGGTTGACATTCGGAATGCCTCTTCCATTCATTTTTTGAGGGAACAGCGAATACTATGAGGGGTAGGTGTTTATTTATGTCTTCCTGAAAAAGTACAAACAGCTCTTGCAAAGGGAATGACTTCTTGAATAATGGAGTTAGATAGGACCTTACAAATCATATAGTCCAACACTTTTCTTTGGCTGAAGAGTAAGTGGAGTGCGTACAGTGTAAACGACGATTTTTATATGTAAAAATGATACATCCTTAGCAGGCATCTTCCCTTCTGACACTCGGAGAAGGGAGCTCTGTCCACAGCCACTATCTTCCCACCGTCTGTTTCCTATCTATCATCACTGTCCCGGATGGTAGAAAGTAGGTCATGAAAGTTTTCACAAAAGTGATGGGGTTAGAAAGTGCCTTGTAGGATGGTAAGATTTTATAGATGAAAGAGGGTAAGCATTTCAGTGGTACAACAGCTTGAGTAATGACCCAGGGGCGGGACAAGACAGAGTGTATTTGTGGGACAGCAACTAGACTCTCTGTCCCAAAGAATGTCTTTATACAGAGGGCGGGGGGAGACAGGAGACCCAAAATTCAAGGGAAATTGGGGCTAGGTCATAGGTGACCTTGAGTGCTTTCCCTGAACGATCTCTAACCCAGATTTATCTATCGAGCAATGAGAAGTCTTCACAAGTTTTTGAATAGGGAAGAAATTCAGAACAGCAGTGTTCCAGAAAGATTAACATAATGGTTCAGGGATGGCAAAGTTTTTCCTTTTTCCCTTCTAGGTTCTTTGCTTGTTTAATTAAATTGACATGAGACGGATTAAAAGGAGAAAAACAAAAGTTCAATAACATATGTGATGTAGTTTTGGAAACTAGGTGAGGTTTGGTGGGGTGAGGTCTGATGCTGATGGCCAAGAAAGAATTCTTGAGAGGTCTTTGGTGCAAAATGGTCATTTTATTCAACCACAGGGACAGGACCCTTGGGCAGAAAGAGCTGCTGCACCAGGGTTGTGAGGGGTGGCTGATTACATACTTGGGAGTTGGGGGGAGGGAAAAAGGGAGGTTTTCTCAAGAACTTTCATATGCGAAGCAGGACCTACAAGATACTGGAGGCCATTGCCATTGTCAAGGTAGGGTTGTTTTCCCCTTTATTTTTATTTTTATTTTTTTTCCCCAAATACTTTTATTTTATTTTTTCAGTGTTACAAGATTCATTGTTTATGTACCACACCCAGTGCTCCATGCAATACGTGCCCTCCTCAATACCCACCACCAGGCTCACCCATCCCCCCACCCCCTCCCCTCCAAAACTCTCAGTCCCTCGTTCTGAGTTCACAGTCTCTCATGGTTCTTCACCCCTCCGATTTCCTCCAAATTCATCCCTCCCCTCCCTCTCACAATGTCCTCCATGTTTTTCCTTGGAATATTACGTTTTCCCCTTTAGTAAGGTATTAACATTAAGACCTTTGGGAGCCTCCTGGAGGAATGTCGCACAAATCCCATCCAGGAGTTGGGGGAGGAAGTTGCAGGGTTTCCGCTTATGCTTTGTCCTCTGCTCGCTCACCTGTACCTCCTGGATACAGGGGAAAGACCCAGGAAAACGAGTAACCCTCTGAAATAGCCCAAGCCAATCACCCCAAATACCACTTTCCGCTAAAGACAAAAGATTTTGGGGGTGGGAAGTCAGGTATGGGAGGTCACCAGGAAAAGCCAAGGAAACAAGGATGAGGATTTTATGCAGATTAAGCCTTCGCTTCCTGCATAGATAAGAAAGTTTAGAGATTGAATCATCTTCCCTTCAGGGCAGAGTGAGGGACACACCTTTGCAAATGGAGATTTCCCTTATTAACTGTAAACATCTCTTACAAACGACAACTTCTTGTTCTTCACCGCTTCTCCTCTGTCTACAGTTTCCTAAAAATAACTAGCTTAGAATAATCAATATGCCAGAGAGGCATATTTTGGGGTGGCGAGTGTGGACAGTGGCTCAGACGAAGGAACTCCTGGCCTTTTTTTTTTTTTTAAGATTTTATTTATTTGACAGAGAGATACAGTGAGAGAGGGAACACAAGCAGGGGGAGTGGGAGAGGGAGAAGCAGACTCCCCGCTGAGCAGGGAGCCCGATGTTGGGCTCGATCCCAGGACCCTGGGATCATGACCTGAGCCAAAGGCAGACGCTTAATGACTGAGCCACCTAGGCGCCCCCGAAACTCCTAGCCTTACTACTGATGCTCGAGGCATACACTGTTCTTGTCTAGGCAGCAGTTTCCTTCCAATACCAGAAGTTCTCTTCCTCCAATACCAGAAGTTCTCTCCTTGGCACAGAACCCTCTTCATGGGGCTAGGATGGATGACTTCTTATCAGGAATGAGATTGCTATGAAGTCTGCGTAGAGTGAACCATACCTCTGACTATAAGTTTTAGTCTGGCGGTGAACATTTGACCCATGTCAGGATAGTATGAATCCTTCCTAGTGCTTTTCTGCCAGAGCTATTAAGAAATTATCCAGTTAGAATTACTAAGGCGATATTTGTGATCGAGGGGACACAGCAGCCATTCTGCACAACATAGGAATATTTCCTGATCTACTCCAAGTGCTCAATCCAAGCTCAATCCAAGTGCTCACAAGTCATAAATTCTAAGTTCTGGTGGCAAAAGGAAATGGCCTTTTCCCGGGGCCCTTCCCAGAAAGTCTGGGAGTGGAATTGTTCTACATGAAAAAATGGGAAGAATCTGTTTCGTTTTTGCTTTTCTTAATTAATGCCTGTTAAATTAAACTTTCTTTAAAAGGGTGCTGCCTAGCAACATCGTCTGGGGGGTAATTTGGGGGAATGGAAGAGCAGAAGGGGGGATGGGAGTGGAAGGAGGTAAGACAGAAGGGCAAAGGAGAAAAACCAGAGCAAGAGAAAAACACAGAAACCCGGACCTCGCTCTTGAACTTGCTGACTGACTAGAGGCCTAAAGAAAACTTTGAAAATGAAAATTTGAAAATGAAATGAAACTGAAAATGTCAGCATAATGCAAGATGGGACGCCCATTCACAGACGAAGCCAGCTCATGAGGAAATTAGAAGCTTTGGGGGAATTCTTGGAAACCTTAGGGACTTTCCACAAATTGTGAGAAAAGGGGTTCAGGCCAGTCTTTTTGAAAGTAGGGGGCATTATTATCCTGTGAAACTTACTGGAACAGGTCAAGCTTTAGTGGAAAGAACCCTAGTTTCAGGGTGAGAAGGACCGGCTTCCGGCACCAGCTTACTCCTATGTCAAGTTGTCTAAATTTCCTGACGCGATTGCCCTCACTACAAAAGGATGGCCTTGGATAAGAATATCCCGTTTAGTTTTACAACACCACCATGCGTTATTACAAAGAAATAGGACTTGCATATATTATGTCTGCATCACAGCTCTGGGGCAGGCACTGGGAGCATCCCTTTCCCGATTAATCAACCTTCCAAGTTCACACCTGCTGAGAGGCATCTGGCGGCCAGAGTCCAGAGGCTGTTCGTTAAGGACTACATCTGCCGGTCACATGGTTGAGGACAGTTGAGCTGGCAACACCAGATTCCCACACAAGTTCAGGCTCCGTCTCCCGGGCGAGCCTCCACACATCCCCATGCGGGGCTAGCACCAGGATTCCCGTCCCTATTCCATAGTTGGCGAAACTGAAGGATCTTCCTAGAGAGCACAGAGAAAGATCCAGGACCCAAAGCCAGACTTTTTGATAACAAAGCCGTCTCCTGCTGGGGCGCGCACCAGGGTCATAGACCAATGCCATAAAATCACCCAGATGGGCTTCCAGCATCCTGAGACTCAGAGACTCTGAGCTCCTAACCGGGGGAGTTGAGAGTGACCTATGTGTCCTGAGGCTAGGAGCAAATATCACATTATTTGCACAAGGAAAACTCTCACCCGCTCACTCACTTCTGTTCCAGAATGATCCCATGACACATAGCCAACAGCCTCTGCCATAATCTTCTGCCAGATTCCCCGATGGCACTTGCGTTCTTGGGACCAGACTAACGCATTGGGAGCTGATGGTGGAACATGGTCTGCAGGAGTGTGTAAGGGAGACTCTGACACTCGTGGGGCTTGGCAACGCCCCAGTGTCCACACACAGCCTCACACTTGCACAAAGGGCCATCCTGGCCAATCCTCCCAATCGCCCTGTCTCCACGGTGTCTGCCTGCGAGTGGAAATGCATGCCTTTCCACCAAGTTCCAACCGGAGATGTGTACTAATGTTGAATCAGCTCTTGTCATGCGACCAAACGACCCAGGTCCTCACTGTCTCTGATGGACTCCTTCCCAGCTGCCCGGCTTTCACAAGTGGTTCTCGGTTCCAGTGTGCATGAATGCAGCCTAGATGATCTCCACGGCGGGAGGATTTAGCTGCCTTGCACTCATCAGGGTTTTCAGAAAGAACTTCCGGACCTAAGGAACCACTTGAAAAACCTGCCGGGCCACAGCACATTATGGCTTGGTTTGCATTCTTCTGAGGACTGGCGAGGTGGTGGAGGAATGGCAGCCCTTGGGCACTGTTGGCGGAATACAAAATGGTGCAGCCGCTATGGAAACAGTATGGTGGATCCCCGAGAAATGACCAACAGCTACCATGTGATCCAACAATCCCCTTTCTGGGTACTTACCCAGAAGAATTTAAATCAGGATCTCAAAGAGGGACTTGCTGTCCCATGTTCACTACAGCACTATCCACAATAGCCCAAATGTAGAAACAACATAAATATCCCTTGACAAATGAATGGATTGAAAAAAACACACACGCACTTCAAAAAGAAGGGAATCCTGCCATATGCAAGGACACGGATGAACCTGGAGGACATTCCGCTAAATGAAATAAGCCAGACACAAAAGGACAAATACCGCATGATTCCACTAATAGGAGATGTCTAAGGTAGATCTCATATTTTAAAAATGGAAGCAAAAATAGAATGGTGGTTGCCAGAGGCTGGAGAGAAAGAAAAATGAGGAGCTGCTAGTCAACACATATAAAATTTCATTTATGCAAGATGAATAAGTTCTAGAGACCGGCTACATGACCCTGTGCCTGGAGAGAACAGTACTGGATTGTACACTTGACAAGCTATTAAAAGGGTAAATATCATGTGACGCGTTCTTAGCACAATACAATTTTAAAAAGAAACAAGAAAGGAAAACCTGCTGGGGCTAAAGACAAAGTATGCTCCCTTCTCAGTCTTTCTATTCATCTCCTAAAAGGAAACCACTTGCTTTGTCCCAGAGCCTGCCCAGGCACGCAGGCCTTTAAACTTAGAACATTTTCATTTTGGCCCCAAATGAAAAAGTAAAAATTTTCCCCAATCAAAGAAAGACCTGAGTCAGCAGAACTAAATGGTTTATTAAGCATCATGTACACTTTAAGAAACAGGGCTAAGATCCAGACTTACCTTGATGATGATTTAGAGTTTCAAGGAAGTTACTAAAAATACATCCAAGCTGGGAGAAGGAGGGGAGAATGTAAATGTATTTGTAGTGAGGCTTGGGGAGAATCTAAACCCAAAGAAGCAAAAAGCAGACTGGTGTCAGATTCTTCTCTATTTCTAAAACTCCAGAGAAGAGTGTGAAAAACTGTAGAGTTTCATAGATGGTTTAACTACTCCACAAAAACACGAACACGGTAGGCAAGAGTGGGAGAGAGTCTCGGTACGTTGGAAAATGGGGTTTGGATTGGTTACTAAAGACAATAGGGACTGTTCACACACACTGTTGAATTTCTCACATGGGTCACGGTTTTGCAAGTCTGCAACCATGGGTATGTGATGGTTGAACAAACAAACAAGCAAACATAGATAAGGGGAGTCAGAGAAAACCGCTAGAAACAAGCAAGGAGAGGAAGCTAGAATGAAGCCTCTGGTGCTTGGTAAGAGAGCCAGAGCTGCTAGGAAAACCTCATGATTATTATTAGCGTGATTAGATTATTTAATATGTCTATGAGTAGATACAGAAGTATAAACAGGTTGGTATATATGGCTTAGAATACACACAGGTATTACCTTGTTCTCTATGCTGAGCACTTCCTAGAAATGCTACCCCAGGGAAAACGATTCAGATCTTGGTTTCTTAGTCCGTTCAGGCTGCTATAGCGGAATACCATATAGACTGGGCCATTTATAAGCAACAATAAACTATTTCTCATGGTTCTTGAGGCTGGCAAACTCAAGACCCAGGTGCCAGCAGATTGTGTCCAGGGAGGGCCCACCCTGGTTCACCAATGGCCATCCTTTTTTTCTGTCCTCACATGGCAGGAGGGATGGGGGGCTCCCCAGGGCGTCTTGTATAAGGGCTGTCCCATCAGGCCCTCATTACCTCCCCAAAGACTTCACATCCAAATGTCACCACACCAGGCACTGGGATTTAACATATGTATTTGCAGGGGACCCAAAATATTCAGCGTATAATGGTATCTAAATACTATTCTCCAATAAGAGGGAGCAAGGCTCTCTACAGAAGTGGCTGATTTTAAGGCTGGACAGGGAAAACACAAGATGAGGGTCTTGTCATGCCAAAAAAAAAAAAAAAAAGCCCACAACAACTAATGAAATGCTTAAAAAAAGATAGGGGCATGCCGAAAAGACACAAGGGCCATCCAAAAGAGACCTCAATGGCCAAGCTAGAACAAGATGAGCAACCAAATATATAATAATAGCATTTAGCTTTGGATCATAACCTGAGAATACAATAAATATCCACAAGTCCATACTGATATCAATATTTGATTGAATACATAAATAGGCAAAGAGGATGAAGAGTACAATCTTGGCAAGTACGGAGTAGTATATAGAAGTGCTGAATCACAATATTGTACATCTGAAACTAATAGAACATGGCAGGGGAACGACTCTGGAATTAAAATAAAATTTAAAAGACTCATCGATCAGTCAATCGATGATTAGAAAAGGGAGAAATATTCCTTACGGAAGAATTCCAGTGAATAAACATAGAAGGAATGAGGGAGCGAAAACACCACTATTGAAGTACCATAGTAATAACTGGTGGGGGCAAGAGCCACCGATGAATGCTAAAGCCAGGGGATGAAACACGAAGGGTATTTTTTTTTTTAAGACTTATTTATTTTAGAGAAAGAGAGAGAGCGTATGGGGGGAGGGGCAGAGAAAGAGGGAGGGTCTTAAGCAGACTCTAAGCTGAGCGAGGAGCCCGATGGGTGGCTTGGTCTCACAACCCTGAGACCACAACATGAGTCAAAATCAAGAGTCGGTCACTTAATTGACTGCACCACCCAGGAGCCCCAAACACGAAGGGTATTTTAAACAGTATACTTGCACAGCTTCAAAGTTCTAGTATTTGTTAATTTACTGTGGTGGTTTTAACATGTGTCCACAAATTCTTTGGTATTCCTCCCTCCCTCCAGGAAGAATTCATTCCCAGTTTGATTCAAGCTCCCTTGAATTTGAGCTGAATTTAGTGCCGGGTTCTAATGACTGGCATACAGAAAGGGAAATAATGATTTTCGAGTGGAGAAACCCAGCAGACACCATCGAAAGTGAGTGAACAAAGTTAATATCACCAGTTATAAGTCATGGTATCCTATGCTTCGGGACAGTGTGTAATGAGAAGCCACTTCCTCCGTAACATTTTCTCCCCAAATCTGTAATTCTAGTCCAATCACAAGAAAACATGAGACAAACCTACATGGAGAATATTCTACCAAAAATACCTGAGCACTACCCTTCAAGATGTTGACATTAAAAACAGAAAGATTAAGGGACCGTCAGCTGGGAGGAGACCAAGGAGATATTACAACCAGATGCAACGTGGTATCCTGGATTGTGGACCCAGAAACAGGAAAAGAACATCAGTGGAAAAACTAGTCAAGTCCTGGCGAAGTATTAATTTAGTTAACAGGATTATACCATGGCTATATAAGATGTTAAGATTAGGAGAAGCCAATTGAAGAACGTGTAAGAACTCTCTGTAACCTTTTTGAAATCTTCTGGTCATCTAAAATTCTTTCAAAACCAATTTTTTTAAAAAACACACTTAAATTAATTTAAGGGCCACCTGGGTGTCTCAGTCAGTTGAGAGTCTGATGCTTGATTTTGTCTCAGGTCATGATCTCAGGGTCATGGGATCAAGCCCCACATGGGGCTCTGGGCTCAGTCCAAAGTCTGCTTGAGATTCTCTCTTTCCCTCTGCCCATCCCCCTGCTCCCTCTCTCTCTAAAATAAATAAATCTTAAAAAAAGAAAACATTTTAATTTAAAAACACCAGCTATGTAAGAAACACACCCAAAGCAAAGTATCACAGAATATATATGTATGTGATGGATAAGAATATATTAAGGCAAGTTTGAGCAAAAAAGAAGACAAAGGGACAACATCACCATTCAACAACATAAAATACAGGGTAAAATGTATTAGAGGGGAAATAACTCAGTTCAGTTTGATAGTAATTATTGACCTCCATAACTATATAATTGCATGAAACTGATCCAGCAAATGAAGCATCTTCACAATATATAAAGGAAAAACTCTTGTAAGTGTAGACAACATTAACAGAAATATGAATGTTGACGATTTTAACACACCACATTCGGTCAAGTAGACATAACATGTGTAATTGGATAATAAAAGAAATAAGGTTGATTTACTAGACAAGTCAAAGTTTTTAACCAACAGAGAACACATATTCTTTACAAAGCCCCAGGGAGAATTTTGAAAATTGATCATAATCTACAGTACAAAAACTTTCAATGATTTCTAAAAGGAAAAGAATGTGCAGGCTACCTTACGTGGTCACAATGCAACAAAACTAGAAATTGACAAAATTTATAACAATTTATAACTGCAACAAAACCCTAAATACTTAGAAATGGGGAAAAGAGAACCTAACATTGTCCTGTAAAGAGTGTGCAAAGAGGATAATACAGATTTTAATTGCAGAATATTTGGACGAAAACAAAACTGAGAACATAATGCGCAAAACCTCAGAACTCAGTCCAAACTGCAGTCAGATGCAAATTATAGATTAATTGTTCTTATTTCAAAAAAGAATAAGAAAAACTAAGTGAAATGATGAATTCCATGAGATGGAAAATGGGCCATGAAACTACAAAATGCAGGAGAAAAAAGACTAGTATATCTAAAATCAGAAAAGAAATTAGAAGTAAATTGTGGAATCAGTAATGGAAGGGCTGCCTTTTTAAGAAAAATGAAATCATTAAACCTTTGCTTATTCTAATCAAAAACAAAAAGGAGGGAAGAAATGAGAGATAAAATTATTTTTATAATTTTACGAAAGGGGAAGGAACCACAGTAAAAAATATAGAGAAAATTTTAAATATTCAAAGCTGTTGGCACAGAAGCAAACATATAGATGAATGTAATAGAGCAGAGAGCCTAGAACGAAACCCAGGCACATACGGTCAATTAATTTACAACTAGGAAGCCAAGAAGATACAATGGCTTCTCATCCTCACTATCACCTGGTTATGCCAGACTCATAAAACAAACCGGGAAGCATTCCCTCCTCCTGTTGTTTTCAAAGAGTCCATGTAAAAGTGATAGTTTTTCCATGAATGTTTGGACACCCCTGGAGCTTGGGCAGGGGAGGGTTGGGAGGGGATGATATTTGATTACAAATTAAATATCTTTAAAAGAGTCGAAACTATTCAGATTTTCTATTTCTTCCTGAGTCGGTTTCGGAAAATTGTGTTTTTAAAGGCATGTGCTAATTTCATTTGAGTAATTGTATTTATCAGCATAAAGTTGTGCATAATATCCCCCATAATACCCTTTTCAAAAACCTATAGGATCTAATGGTATCACCTCTGTCATTTCTGGTTTTAATTTGTGTCTTTTCATTTTTTTTCTTGATTAGTGTTCCTAGGCACTTTGTCAATTTTATTTAGTCCTTCCAAAGAATCAAGCATGAATCTTATTATTTTCTATTAGCTTTCCTATTTTGTTGATTTTTTAAATTATTTTATCCTTTTTACTTATTTAAGTTGTAATTTATTCTCCTTTTCATAATTTCTTAAAATGGAACTTGATTTGTGGTTTTATTTTTTTTAAGATTTTATTTATTTGTTTGACAGAGAGATACAGTGAGAGAGGGAACACAAGCAGGGGGAGTGGGAGAGGGAGAAGCAGACTCCCCGCTGAGCAGGGAGCCCGATGTTGGGCTCGATCCCAGGACCCTGGGATCGTGACCTGAGCTGAAGGCAGAGCCACCCAGGTGCCCCTGATATGTGGTTTTAAATCTTGCCTCTCTTCTTTTTTTTTTTTCCTTCGAAGATTTTATTTATTTTTTTTTATATTTTATTTATTTATTTGACATAGAGAGATCACAAGTAGGCAGAGAGGCAGGCAGAGAGAGAGGGGGAAGCAGGCTCCCCGCTGAGCAGAGAGCCCGATGCAGGGCTCGATCCCAGGACCCTGAGATCATGACCTGAGCCGAAGGCAGAGGCTTTAACCCACTGAGCCACCCAGGCGCCCCTTTATTTATTTATTTGTCAGAGAGAGAGAGAGAGCACAAGCACGGAGAGCAGCAGGCAGAGGAAGAAGCAGGCTCCCCGCTGAGCAGGGAGCCCGATGCCGGAGTTGATCCCAGGACCCTGGGATCATGACCTGAGCCAAAGGCAGGTGCTTAACTGACTGAGCCACCCAGCCATCCCAAATCTTGCCTCTCTTCTAATATAAGCACTTAAATCTATAAATTTCCCTTGAAACACTGCTTTAGTTGCATCCCGCAAACTTTGATACATCATATTTAGAATACAATTTGCATATATTTTCTCCATCCTTCAATTCTACCTATTTGTGCCTTAATACAAAAACATATCTCTTATAGGACTCGGTTGATCCTTGCATTTTATCGAGACTATTAACTGAACTGCTTAGATATTTACATTTAATGTAGGTAATGATACGACTGGATTTAATTGAAATGTTATGAATTTTTTTTGTCTGTCCCAACTTTTTTTTTCTTCTATGTTCCTTTTATCCTGTCTTATTTGGGATCAATTGGATATTTTAAATATTTTATCTTATTTTTCAGCTATACCTTTGTTTTGCTGTTGGTTAGCATTATTTTGTAGTTGCCCTAAGGGATATAAGTTCTTCCTTAATTTATCACAGCCAATTTAAAATTAATATACCACTTCACATACAGTATAAGAGCCTTGCCTTAGAGTAATTACATTTTCCCCCTCTTCTTTGTGCTTACAGCATATATTTTACTTCTACATAATTATAGTCAGTTGTCTTTTATTTTTCCCACATACTTAGTATTTCTGGTGCTCTTTTTACCTTCCTGTAGATGTAATTTAGCATCTGGTATCATTTCCCTTCAGCCAAAAGAGCATAATTTAGTATATCTTGTCATTCAGGTCTTCTTGTTACAAATTCTCTCAGTGGGTTATTTATCTGAAACATCTTTATTACACCCTCATTTTGAAGGATACTTTTAATGCATATAGAATTCTAAGGTTTTCATTCAGCACTTTAAAGATGTTCCATTGTCTTCTAACCTTAATAAATAATTGCCTTTGATGAGCAGTTACCATTGATACCATTTGTCCCTGGGTATAATTTTTTAAAGACCTGTTCACATAGTTTCAGTAGGAAGTCAGTAACTCCTTGCCTGTTCGGTCTCATCTGAGAGAGATTCCCTTCCCTGCAACCCCTCTGTCTGCCCTTGCTTCTAGCATGAATTGCCCTGCTCCTCTGAATGTTAGGTGGCTAACATCTCTCTATTCTCCGAGTTCTGGTCATCATATAGAATTTTCTCTAATACACTCATTTGGTCATCTGCATTGGGAACTAAGCCTAGTGGAGAGTCCTGACTGGGGAGGAAAAAAAATTATATATATATTTTCCTCCCCAAGAATATATATATTCTTGGAATTCTTTCCATATATTTTAACTATTAATGTTGTTGTGAATTCTTTTTTTTTTTTTTTTATATTTTATTTATTTGAGAGAGAGAGCACAAGCAAGAGGGAGAGGGAGAAGCAGGCTCCTAGGAGCCCCATGCAGGGCTTGATCCCAGGGCCGTGGGACCATGACCTGGGCCTAAGGCAGACGCTTAACTGACTGAGCCACCCAGGCTCCCTGCATTCTGTGTTTCTTGATATTAATATTGTGATACCTGGTTTCTTTTCCATTGCATTTATCTGTTCTGTTATCACACCCTTCGAATGTAACTTTTTTAGGTTTCTTTGTTTTCATTGCACACTGATGCACAGAATAGTAGTTTAGCTCTCCTTCTATGCTACAAGTTAATGGTCTTTGTTTTCTTATATTTAACCAGTTGCCAATTTACATTTATTGTCTTCTTGTCATCTTGCTCTATTCTTTCCTCTGTAGGCTCGTACATTGGTTTTCTTTTCCTATCTTTTGTTATATGAGCCCTATAGATTTCTTTATTTTCTCTAGGGAATTTTAAGATATAAATCCTGCTTTTCATTGAATTACAATTCATTTTAATTAAAAAAACTGCATCCATTAGCTCTTTAATTATCAACCTCAAGTAGGAAATATTATCTACTACTTCTCTTCAGTTCAGAAAATTACAAAATTCCTTCTTTTCTTCCATTCCCTATTTTATGTGTAATATGAGATTCTAGAAGCGGCTTATTATTTTTTTTTCTCATTTTAAAGCCTTCTAATCTTTCAAAATCACTTATGGCAATTGCATAGTGCTTTGCAACTTTATTTTAAATTTATTAAGAATTATATATGTAAACGATTTCAGGTTTCACTTCTAGCCTTTTATTCTACTTCCTCATTACTGAGTCTTAGTTTTTAAAAATTGCTACAGTTTCTTATTACATTTGAGTTCAGCTTTGGGTAACATTTTTCTGGATAGGTATGTGGGTTGCATGCTCTGAGTATTTGCTATCTGGGAGCTTTTCCCATTATTTTCACACATGAATAGTATTTTGTCTAGGAATTTGGGGGTCAGGAAATTTTCCTCTCAAAACGCTTTATGAATTTCTCCAATGTCTTTAAGCATTTAATGTCACAGAAGAGAGGTCTCAGTCCTTCCTGGTTCTTGTTTGCTCTGCCGAAGAATTTACTAGATAGGCCCCTTCATTCACTGAGCTCTCCATAACGAGCTCGTGGACTCTGCAATATAATTTTAATTGTAAGAGTTTAAATTACACTTTAACTTGGTCCTGGTAACTTATCATGAGAATAAAGACAAACCTGTTTAGAGCACATTTTTCCAAAGGACAGAATAGGATTGTGATGGAAATCTTCGTATAGTTTAGGAAAACAAGTTTTCTGCCCTAGAGCGTGGTCATAAACAGGAGAGTACAGGAGAAGGAGGAGGGTAGCCGTGAATAGAGAACAAGGAAGCATAGTAGAGATGGGACACTACATCGGTTGACCCACGTTCAATCAGCTTCACGGGTTTAGTTTCAGTTAAGGTGCAGAAAATAAGATCACAAGAAAATTTCATATTTGTCTCCTATAGAAAGAGGTCTACTAATGTTCCTGGAAACATAATATGTGTGTTTGACCACTTTGTGAAAAATCGTCCTTCGTATTACGATTTCCTCTATGGACTTTATCTATTTTTAGGATAACAATTGTGTAGTATTTCAGTGTCCTGCTTAGTGGAGTAATAATATCACCTACCAAACCCTATTGCTCCAGCAGTAAATGTCATGTGTATTTACGGCAAGTAAAAACATTATTATATATCTGCAGAACCCCAAAGAATACACTTATTATGGCCCCAAGTATAGTATACCCTATAGAACTTTTGAGATAACCTTTTGATGTAAATAATGCCCTTCTGTGCACTCAGCCAGATTAACTCCCAACACACACCAAAAGGGGAGAAAAACCAGGAAGAGGGGAAGGAATCATCTATCTAGGTACCATGACTTTCTTACAACTTCCAGAGTGCCACTGTGTCTAACTCTTGCTGGAATAGTCCCTCTGGGCGGACACAGGTTTCGGAAAGACATGCCATGGTACCCAGGGAGCGGATGACGTGGAGGGGGAGCGAAGTGTCACAGTATAGGCCCAGCTGGTCTGGATTATCCAACCTCCGAGGTCTATCCGCCGGCTGCCCCGGGATCCCATTATAAATCACCTCCCCGCTGAACATCAGACCCGACCGGGGGCTGATTCATTGGCTGAATGCTGCTACCTGGCTCTGGGAGAAGTCTGCGTCTCTGTCCTGTAATAGTCATCACGCTTTAAGCAACCTTCACATTTTTGAACAGTGACATAGTGTCCTCAGCTGAAGAAAGAGGAAGTCTGCAGTCCATTTCCGGCAGCTCGCAGGGAGCTCTTTTCCTCTCCTTGACATTAGCAAGGTTTGTCAGCTTGTTAATCTTTAAGGGGATTTGGGGTTGAATTTGGGGGTGGGGCGGTGGGGTTTGGGGTGGATAATACAGGCAGAGCTCTTCAAAAATGGTTTGAGGGAGTAAAATAGATGCCCGTGTTTTTTTACGGCTACGATTCCCGTTTGGCCTTGGGTTTCAAGTCCCAAGTTTATGTGAGAGGAAAACCACAAACTACTGGATATGTAAGCACTGTAATAATAGTCTCTACCTTTTTTCCTGATGACTTCCAAGTCTGTTTCCATAATTCTGAGGTAGCAGAAGCAATCAATAACTATAATATAAATTACATGTGGATTGAGCATTCAAGCATTACGGAGTCTGCCTTCTCGAGAAGGCCAACATTAACCGACGAGGTTGGCCAGGACCCATTTTCCTCCCTTTTCCATTATTTTTCTGCCTGATGCCCAACAGCTAATCAAGATCTGGTGAGAAAAGCAGAATTTGGGAGTCACTAGATGCACCCCCTTTCACGGAATAGCTTTATTCTGATAAACTCCCCTCCCTTGCAAAGACCATATTCGCCGTGAGATAAAACAGAGGAGGGGAGATTTCTCCCTCAGAGACGGACTCTAGCAGTCATACTTACTAATTATTCCCTGACAAATACATATTGGCTTTAGACAGAAGGCTCGAGATGGGCTCCATCTGGCAAATATCACACGAGACTTCTATGCAGTTGGAACAATGATGGCATTGTTTTTAATATCAGATGGTAGAGATGCAGTCAGAATGACATCTGGACCTACAGACAGCTTCCCTCCTTGGGGCAAAGAGAGAAATCTTCCAAGAAGTGTCCTCTGTAGATTTTTCTGGGGAAATGCTATGCTCAGAACGCCATGCCCTTCCCAGGAGAGTGGTATTGAAACTGTCTTTCTGGGGCACCTGGGTGGCTCAGTCGGTTAGCATGGGTTATGATCTCAGGGTCCTGAGATCGAGCCCCGCATCGGGCTCCCTGCTCAGCGGGGAGTCTGCTTCTCCCTCTGCCCCTCCCCCCCATTCAAGCGCTCTCCCCGCTCTCTCTCCCACTCTCTCTCAAAATAAATAAACAAAATCTTTAAAAAAATAAAAAATAAACAAACTGTCCTTCATGAAACATGCAGGTTGCCAAGGTGCTTAAGGTCCCCATGGGAGCGTGAAGGGGAAGAGGAAAGATTTCTAACTTGCATTTAAACGAGAGCCACCCTGCTTTGATTACTTTAAATATCAGCTTCCTACCTAAGAGCTAGACTGTAGGAATAGTTCTTCTTCTTTTTTTTTTTTTTTTACTTTTATTTATTTATTTGACAGAGAGAGAGAGAGAGCACAAGCAGGCAGAGTAGCAGGGAGAGGGAGAGGGAGAAGCAGGCTCCCTGCTGAGTAAGGAGCCTCACGCGGGGCTGATCCCAGACCCTGGGATCATGACCTGAGCCGAAGGCAGTTGCTTAACTAACTGAGCCACCCAGACGCCCCAAGTTCCACTTCTTTTAAGAAAGGGAGAGGAGGATCTGAAAACTAGATCTATGACATGACACTTTTGCTTTATAGATTCGGTTGCATCCCATTGTGGGTCGTGGCAACCAAACCAATTTGTGGTACAGGGGCGGATTTGGAACAGAAGGCTCTGTGACTCTGTTTTGAGAAATTTCTACAAGATTTGAAATACAGCAGAGAAAAATCATCGGCGTTGGTAATAGAAATTACCAACCCTTGATGAGTCCGCTTTACATAAAGAATCCATGCCTTGTAACAGATACCTTTTCTTTCTCCAGGATTTAACATCATTTCATGTTCCTGAAGAATCACAGTTGGTCAGAAACACTTAACAAAAAAAGAACACACACCCTTTTTAAAAGCTGTTTTTCTGTTTTTTTGTTTGTTTGTTTGTTTTTCATGAAATTCAAAGATACTGGATAATTTTCTCTTGATATTTATTCTTCCAGGCTGCCTTTGGTGAACTTTTTAGGAGAGGCAGGGAGACACAATAGAATAATACGCAGAAAGTTTGCCATCGGAACTGGGTTTGGGTCCTAATTCTGCTACTTATTGTCTACATGTTTTGGGACAAGTTAACTAGCCTCTTTGCATTCAAATGTCCTCATTTATAAAATAGAAATTCCTAAGTGGCCTCATTCCTATGAATGCTAAATAGAAAAAACACAGAACTAGTCACAGCGGAGACCTACAAATGAGGTCTTCACTCATTTTATTTCAATGTTTTTTTAATTTGAAATTTCATTTTACGAATTGCTAGTAGAATGGCCTTGTAGCTATGTGAGGTATTCAGAAGGCAACTGGTTATCATTTTAGTATCTGTAAGCATTGGGTGGTCTGGGATGATGAAAGTTTGCAGGCTTCAGTCAAGTTCAAAGCTGTTCAGTAGACAGAAAGTACACCGACATAAGGTAAGATCCAAGGTGATAGAAAATCTGATGAGGTAATCAACCTAGGTTCAAGCTGCAGGTGTTCATAAGTAGACAAAAGAATTAAGAAACATACGGGACATGAATCTAGAGGTCTTGCACCCCGTAAAAACCTCTTTTGAGTTACAGAGTCACTGATATGGAAAAATTATCAATACGGTGTAAGGCACCACATCAAAGTCGCCGACAAGAATCCAGTCAGCATCCTGGCTGAAATTTTTCTTTTTGCAACCCCCAGACATGCTGAAAAAGCAACCCCACATCATACATGGGTTAATATAATAGTGTCCTTACTTGGCAGAAACAACTGTCCTGAATGCATGGAACTCTCACCCATCAGAAATGTCTTGTCCAAGTTCCCATCAGTTACATGAAAGGGTGAATATCGTCCTCAGTGGTACGCACTTTAGAGTCTCCTCCAAGAGTTAGAACTCAGCATTCAAATGTGCAAGTAAAAGAACACGCTGGTTTTTAATATTTGGTGTAAAGAACTTGTTATGTTTAAGAAAGTGTGACCCTAAGAGAGTGGCAGCCTGGTAACCTCAAATTAAAATGTGAATTACATATTTAATTTAGACTCATGATTTTAATTTTCAATCTTTCTCAGTGTATATGTTCTGCTGGAACTCAAAGTTCATTATATTTATCTTTGTTTATTAGATGTCTGAGGGATGGTTTAAGTTACACAAAATCAAATATATCAAATTCAAAAACTCAACCTAAAATATTCACGGGAATTAAATTATCAAAATTTATAACTAGGACCAAGCATTAACTAAAGAGCTTTAAGAATGAGTGGTAAAACTGCTAAAAGAATAAAAAAGAATAATACCATTTATAAGAGAACTTTAAGAGTACCAGGAAGAACTAAGGTTTTAACTTTGCAACTGTAATGTATTGAATATTAATTTTAGAAATTAAATAAACTTCTGAAGAGTCCCTTCTGTGCACACCCCAACTTAATTCTAAAAAAAGCTACCCCTCAAGTTAATTCTAAAAAAAGCTACCCTTAAATTAATCACAGTAAGTCAGGAAGGTTATTTTCTCAACGGAATGAAGTGGACTCAATGAACTATACGCTGAAACCTTTTTCACCATCTCCTGTTAACCTTGTTCCGTGGGAAAATTCTCCATCCATGCCTAGCTCTTGTGTCACAAGAGTTCCACAGCTTTTTCTGTCTCTGTCATAAAATAAAGACCCCAACCCTGTCTTAATTAGCATGTGACTCCAGTTCGGGGCAATTTTAAAACCCCAAATTCCTTTCAAGTGTAAGACTTTTCCCCTCCCCCAGCATGGCTTCCTTCTGGACTGGAAGCCCACGATGGCGGCTTCCGCACTGAGTCCTGACTCCAAGGACCCTCCCATTCCTTAGCAGCTCCTGCAGTATTGGTACATGAGGAGGGGACGAAGGGAAGGCAGAAAGGAACTGCCATGGCTCCATTACAACATGACTTGGTACCCTCAGGCTGTGGCAGATTCCACAAATGGAATCTTTTGATGTGGCCTTATTTGTGACTCTTCCACAGATCCTCTTCTGGGGTCTTCCAGCTGCGGTTTCTATGACTCAAGTAGGGTTAGGCAGGCTGGGACGCATGTAATCCAACTCTGTGTTGGAGCTCCTCCCCCATTCCAGACATCTCCTTGGAAGGGAACCCTTTGAAAGACGACACCAGGGCGGCTCCCTTCCATTACCCCCATATCTCATCCCAATGAAAACCCATTTTTTTGCCACCAGTAGAAATGCAAACCACCCCCCACCCCAACCATGCATTCATCTCTCTTTTCTGTCAGCTCCGTTTTCTTGGGCCCGTGTCACACACTAGACTCGGTGTCTCCAATGTCAGAGAACATATATCTGAGTCTTTAAGGATTTTTACTTGCCTTGGAGAGCAGGGGAGACACCCTCCTCCTCTCCAAATTGATGAAGGGGGGAAGGGAGGAGTGTAATTGCCACCATTTCCCCCATTCTCTGTGAAGCAATTTCCTCCATGTCAACTTTTCTTACACCCCCAGATTGGGTGAGAGGCTAATGCTAGTATCATCAAATCCCCAATGTGTTGGTGGTCCCTGCACCTTGATTTAGGAGTGAGGATCTATGGGATTTGTTACACTTTGCTTAGCTTTGGGGATTCAAGTTTAGGAGTCTCAAGGCAATATTCTATTATTCAATTACTTTGAACAAACATGTTATGCTCATGATTTACAGTGAGAAGATATTTTCACAGCCTAAGAGTTTAGTGTCATTAAGTAATTATTTCTCCGGTTGAGAAATGTGTGCCCTTCCAGGTTCAGGGGCATATTCTCTGAGATATGTATAAATGTGTCATTTTTTCCTTTAATAGTATAAGAAACATGGGCTTCTACCACACCTGTGCATAAACACTTTCATAACAGATTCAGGGAACATAAATAAGAAGGCAAACAAAGATATAAAACTTAATAGTACAGCCCTGAGATGACCACTGTTAACATTTTGATACGTATTTGTGGGAAATGTTTCCCATAAGCCTGGATGCTATTGTTTTTGCTGGTTCTGTCGTAATCTACTATCTAAATCTAAATATTATCTTATTATTTATTTTGTTATGGTATATATTTCTTTGCTATTTATCAAATGACGTTATACACATAATAAAATCTAATGATGCATATAGTTTTATACTAAAAAGTATAAGGTCTCTCACTGCAATCTTTCTCAGCTCAAATCCTACTCCCTTGCTGTGACTACTTTTATCACTTTCTGTTATAGATATTACTGGTGGATCTTCCTGTCTTTAAATCAGAGGTTCTCATTTCTGACTTCACATTAAAAATTACTTGGTAAAAAAAAAAAATTACTCGGTGCGGGGGGTGGGGCGTCTAGGTGGCTCAGTCGGTTAAGCATCCAACTCTTGATTTTGGCTTAGGTCATGATTTCAGGGTCCTGACATCAAGCCCTTTATAGGCCCTCATGCTGGGCGTGCAGATTGCTTAAGATTCTCTCATCCCCTTCCACTGCCCCTCCCCCACCCTGCTCATACTTTTTCTCTCTCCCTCTCAAAAAAAAAAAAAATTTACTCAGGAATTCTCTAAATTTTTCCATACTGGCCCTTCCCTAATATTAATTGACCTGGACTCCTGGGAGTGGGACTCATGCAATGGTATCAATTTTAATGTCCAGTAGTAATTTTGCTGCATCTTGAGAGTTAAGAGTTAAGTTAAATGATACACTTATACAAGAACTGCTTGATCTATCCATTCTAGAAACTACTCATTATTTTTCTGCTGTGAGAACTGAAGATTTAGTTTGCTTACACAACCCCCATCTTTCCCCTTCCCCATGCTTCTCACGTTGGGTAGTTACATAATTATAAATGTTTTTCCATTGGTTGCATTTATAATTTAAAACAAATGCTGATACTTCTATGTCTGGTTCATCAATTTTGTTTTATTTTATTATTTTTTCAAAGATTTATTTATGTATTTGAAAGAGAGAGCCAGGGGCGTTACTGAGGGACAGGGAGAGAGAAACTCAAGCAGACGTGCTGAGTCTGGAGCCCAACGTGGGGCTCGATTGCATGACCCTGAGATCAGAACCTCAGCTGAAACCAAGAGCCAGGTACCCAACTGACTGTGCCACCCAGGCACCCATGGTTCATCAATTTTAGACATTGATTCCTTATTGCTTATTACAGAAGATGAGACTATTACCCTCCTTATCCTCTTCCACCTTTCCCCCATCCCACCTACCACCTTTCACTAACTGCATATCTGTTTGTATATTGGGGAGAGTGATAGCATTCATATTCTATTCTAGAATGTTATGTATATCATATCATTTACTTATATATAATACATATTATATTATTATTATATATTTACATACTTTTTAACAGTGACAGCATATAATAATGTTAAGAAGAGTCTTGCTCCATTGCTTACTAGCTTTGTAATCTTGGTCAAGTCACTTAACTTCTTTTTGCCTTGGTTCTTCATCTCTAGAAAGGGGGAATAACCCTATCTTTGGGGTTGCTGTGAAGACAATACCACTGACTCATGGCATGCAGTAAAGACTCATGATCTGTTAGTTATTCTTTACTGCTTAGCTTGTGCAAGCATCACATTTTTTTCCTTTACCGCTTCAACATGATTGTCTCTGGACCGCTTAGAGGAGAACACTCCTTGAATCGAGGTTAAGTGAATTTCTTTCTCTTATGCTCTAACAACAACTTTCCCAAAATGCTCTTTTCGGGGCAACCTGGGTGGCTCAGTCATTAAGCGTCTGCCTTCAGCTCAGGTCATGATCTCAGGGTCCTGGGATCGAGTCCCACATCGGGCTCCCTGCTCAGTGGGGAGCCTGCTTCTTGCTCTCCCACTCCCCCTGCTTGTGTTCCCTCTCTTGCTCTCTCTGTCAAATAAATAAATAAAATCTTTAAAAAAATGCTCTTTTCAGTTTTTGTTTCCTATGCTGACCTCAGATTTCCTGTACGGTTTCCCCTCACCTTGCCAGAAGTCCCCACGTGCCTTTCTTTTTTCTTGTTTTAAGATCATGTAGTATGCCCCTCTCTCTCTTCAAATTATTCTGGCCTTTCCATTATGTGGTCTATGGCTACACGGAATCCACTTTCTTCCTGGGGACACTCACCCGCCCCCTGACCTCTCACTTCAATCTAGACCAGATGCTCCCTAGGCTTCACGGATACCACTGGGGTCTATCAACGTTTCCTGCCTTCCACCATTTCCTCCCTTTGATCTCTCTCTATTTTTGCTGGTGTAAATCCTCAAATAATTTCTTCAGAATGGTACATGAAAGGCAAACTTTCTTAATCTTTGCATACTTGGAAACCTTATTATTTGCCATCAGGCATTCACAATGAAACTCTTAGCAGTAATTTTTTTTTTCCTAATTGACAAGCTCATTCTAAAACCCATAGGGAAACGAGAAAGACCTACAATAACCCAAACAACTTTGAAAAAGAAAAAAACACACGTGGAGAGCTAATTCTACCCATCATAGAATTAATACCTTCAATATATGTTTTAAAGTTACAGTATTCAAGAATGTGTGATATTAGTAGAAAGATAAATACATAGCTCAGTGCTTCTGGTATCTTCCAAATCTCAACTACCTTAAACGGTCCTATCACTTTTTTCCATGTAGGGCTCACAAAGCAGATCCGACCAACTCATAATTGGGCATGATTATCCAGAAAAATGCATCTCTGGTCATACATGCATTCTGGATCTTAGCAGCCCCATCAATAGTATGGGTCCGACCTCCACAGAGGAATCTTCTGGCCACTAGGATGCTGTTAACATCTGGCAATGTTATCGCACACCTTGGACTCTGTCACCATCGTGCCTACTGTAGTTCATACAACCCTCTTCCTGTGTCGATTTGGACGCCAGCCTCCCAATGACATCCCTGCTTGCAGTCCTATACCCTCCTGTCCATTCTGCACACTTCAGTCTGAAATGCAGGTCTAGTAGATTCCACACCCCCCATGGCACCCGTGCCCATCAGCACACACGCACACAGACCCCAGCTTCCTTAACACGGATAAATAGGACCTACATGAGACATCTCCTTTCTCCTTCCCTGAGTCTAGTTTTTCCAATGGACCAGACTCCCTCTCACATTCCAGCACATCAGGCACAGACTTTCCTTGCGCCTAGACTGTTCTTTCGTTTCTGGTTCTCTCCTCTCCGTATTTCAAGTCTACGCTTCGATGGCGCTTACCCTAGAGCAAGTCAACCTTGACCCTCCTCACAGTCGGATTAAATGCTTCTTCGGATCTCTTAGGAGCACTTTCCTTGTGTTTGCCACACTAGACTGGACGCAATTTGGGGGTGGGGACCATGACCACTGGCACCCCAGTTTCCGGTCCACAGCAGACAATGACTAAACACTCATCAAACTAGTAAAAGAAAAGGAAAGTATACAAAGGAATAGTTCTCTTAAACCAACACTTATCCTCTTCGTTGGGTTGGGGAGTTGTTGGCACTATTTTAAAGTACAAAGTTCCAATGCCTTTGGGCTGGTTTACATTACTCTTTCATGAAGGCTAAAAAAGGAAACCAGGCTGTTGGCTGAATTTTCTAAATATGCTATTAGCAGTGATCTCTTTTTAATGATTGCCACCTCCTTGCCATTTGGAACACAGAATGGGGAAGTCTCCTATCTACGGCCTTAGCAAGAGCGGCTTGCTGCCCAAACCTCCGGGAAGAGAATGTTCAGAGGATGGTGGCTTTATGCCCCCAGAGAGCCAAAGGCTTGCCGATTGCAATGTGCCTGCGCAAATCTCTGTGTGATTATGTTGGCTGTTTGCGTTAGGAGAAGATGGTAAAACCATGAGTCTTCTTGATGCATTTGTAACTGATATTCACAGTGGAGGAAGGATTTGAGAGTCCAATAGCGAATTGGCCCTTTTCGGAAAATTTTTATAAGGACTCTCCTTCTCAACCCACATTTGCAATCCTGCTGAATGGGGCTTTTTAGATTTTCCTTGTGAACATGCATAAAATCAACAGCCAAAGAAAATGCATTTTGGACATGGCTACGTACCAGGATAAATACAGGTTGATTTTATTCAAAGATAATGAGATTTTTTTTTCCAAGTTAGGTAGGTAATGACTCTGATTTCTTGTATCAAACATACCAGACATTATGAGCAGAAATGAGTTCAGAAATCTTGAATGTGGGTCCCTCGAGATGCCGTGCACTTATGAGAACCATACTTCCCCAGCTCACATCCTTTTTGGAGCCCCTTGTGGGCATGGCCCCCAAGCCTGCGACACATTCCTTTGCAAAGAGTCAAAAATCACTCCGAACTATAATGGTGAATAGGGTGGGTAATTAAAAGGTATACTTCTCGAGAAGACAGAGAAAGAGGGAGAGAGTCCGTGTGAGACATACTACAAAGCCATGGAATGATTCAGCACAGGGCTGTGTCTTCTTGTCCCTGTGGAAGTTCAAGGTTGGTTCTTAAGCTAGAAATTGGCTTAAGGCAAAGTAGGTCTGATGGCTGAAAGTGGCCAGGTGAAGCTCATTGGGGACCGGTCAAGACTCCCTGTGCCATAGCAAACATCAGCTTTTATCCTTTAAAAAAAAAAATCTAAAGCAAGGAATACCATTAAATCCTTACAAGTATCTGTCTTTTCATTAACGGTAATCTCGGAGACGTTCACAGACACCCAAACCCATCTCTCCCTTAATGGCCAGAGCGAAAAAGGAGCCCCAGCCATACACCTGGGTAAATTCATGATGACGTGAGTGTGGGTGGAGGCCATCTGCCTGCCTACCTGTGCATAGGACACCCCTTAAAGGGAGCTTTGGGCCCCCCCCACTTCTGCCAAAGCGAGGCACGCACAAAATGTGTACATCTGCCGAGCGTAGCATTTCCGAGTTCTTACTCTGCTGTAGGCATCCTTCTGAGCACTTCTCATTGATCATCTCATTTAACCCTTACCACCCCATGCTACTATTAATAGAAAATGGTTCTGCTGTACCAAGACACAGAGAAGTTACATTACTTTTCCAAAGCCACAGAGACACACTCAGAGTCCGGGGCGTTGCTTAGGAATGTGCGTTCTCTCCTTCAAAGGGGAGAACCGAATGCCGGTGGCTTTTTCTCCCTCCTGGTTTCCTTTGTGGGGCTGGAAACAGTTCTCTGCATTCTGTAACTAGGTTGCTGGATGCAAGCAAATGTGAATAAAGGGTCAATTACAAGCCACGGTGAAACATTACCAGACTTTGATCATTAATTAGGCATAGACTATGAAGACAGGGAGGAGTGAAATACGGTTCTCAGTATGCATGGTTTCACTGAAACAGGAGTGAAAAAGAGGAACACACACAAAAAAAGAGTGTTTAGTCTGTTTTAAACATTTGGAGCTTGAAGAAGGATGGACTATCCAAGTGGGAAGGAACTGTCAGAAGACTGGGACTGCTGCTTCTGAGACAGGGGTGGTGCATTGTCACCAAGCAACTGAAGACTACATTGGGACAAGGTCCCATCAGAAAACAGGAGGAGGAAAAGAGTACGGGGGGCCACTGAAGGGTGAAGGTATTCACCAATCAAATTATAGGTTTCCTTGTTCATGTTTCAGGAGAAGGAATCATAACAATGACTGAAAGAATACAAACTTTGAGATGTTTCTCAAAAAAAAAAAATGTGATAAATATTACACAGAAAGAAGTAGAGCAGAAAGAGATGATCCAGATGAGTAGACATTTAGGCATGGTTGTAGGTGCAGAGAGTGTTTTGATGAGTCAAGTTACAGTACCGAGGAAATAATCCTTTTTTATCAAGCCGAAACCACATCTGTAATACTGAACTCATTTTGCTTTGAAATTTACTCCAAAAACAGCACCTTGTGGTACATTATCCTATTTACCCAGGTGTATGCACCACTTAATTGAGCCTCTTCAGTCATATAATGTAGCTAATTTTAGTATTCTAAATCAATCTTCTCTCATCATCCAAATCGCAAATAACCCGTGGTCAAGATTCGCTGAGTCTTTTATTCCTTCCATACGATTATTGCACAGTGGAGAATTGACAGGAGAAGGCACAGTCGTTCATTCAAACAACCTTTGTTTACTGGGAACCTTCTTTGGACTTGGCGCAAAGATAAGTAAATCATAAATAAAATGCTATTACAGCCAGTTACAAAAGACCACATATGGTGTCCTTCTATTTTTATGAAACGTCCAGACTTGGCAAATCTATAGAGACAGAAAGCAGACATGTGATTGCCTGGGGCTTGGGAAGGGATGATGTGGGGTTTGGTGGGATGATAGCCAAAGGGTATGGGAGCTCCTTTTCGGGGTGATAAAAATACTACACAATTCATTACAGTGATAGTTTGTACAACTCAGTAAAAACCACTGAATTTCACACTTTAATGGACGAACTGTAGGGGGTGCCAATTACATCTCAAAAATGCCATTACGTAGTTTGTCCTCTCTCTTTAGGAAAACTGTATTCAAATAAGGTGGAAAGTACAACAGTAAAGGTTTGTGCAAAGAACTTGGGAAGCAAAGCAGATAGAGGAAGGGCATTTATTTTGTCTAAGAGTTTCAAGGAAGCTCAACAACCGTGTGTTAGTTGATTGATTGACCGATTGGTGACTAGTTGCGCCTACAGTGCTCGGCACCATATTGCTTTTGGCCTCAATAGCTCTTGGCTTTCTTGGAGTTGGATATTAATTCATGAAATCAAGGCCTCATTATATGGGAGAAAAGCACGCCCCCTGGCTGCCTGGAACTCTCTGAAACATTTGCTTTGCATTCAGACCAAACCCAGAAGAACAGGAAATCAAGCTCTGACATATGGGCATTTGGTCCAGTGGCCAGAGCTTTCTTTCCTTCGAAGATTAATGAAGCACAAAGATGCCAACCCTCTCCTTTCAACTTGCCACAATAATCGGTGCTCAGCAGCCTGCCAGTTTAATATTGCTTCACTTCAATGCTCAGGAAAAGTCCCAACTGGAAAAGGGCAGGAAAACTCGGTCCAAGAGTTTTTATGAAGAGCAGCTTAACAACCCCTCTAGAACATTCCATAAGCAATATTACAAGCTTTCCTTTCTTTTTATATCTAGGAACGGGGAAAAGTGCTGGGGGAAGGGCATTGTAATCATGAGTCAAATTTCAAAGTCCATAAGTTGAACCTCTGTGAGGCCCTGGATATTTTCTAAATTAATTGACCATCAAATTCTTACCCTCTACATCTGCATTACATTACAGATCATAAAACTATTTGGGGTTTTTTGCTACTTAAAGGAAAGACTGTGTGGGCATAATGCTTTGAGAGGGCCTGTTCCTTTTCAAAACTTATTTTGAATTCATAAAAAGAAACAAGATTATCTTTTGTGTTTATGCCTCGCTCTTCCCCTCTAAGAAGCTCAAAAGACTTTGCATAGTCTTGTCGGTCTTGATAAGGGAAAATGGAGACAGACTTCTACGTTAGCAGCTGACTCAGGGAGAACCTGGATTTCCTGCTAAGCTTGTCAGTGTGTTCTCTGTTTCATTTGATAAATTTTGTAAGAGAACTACATTCCTTTAAGCCCTTTATTAACCTATTCTTTTAGTCCTTCAACAAATACTTACTAAAATCGTGCCAGACACTGCACAAGGCTGGGGATACCAAGAAAAGAAGAGCCTCTGGTCTCAGAGGGTTTACAAGCTGGCGTGAGGGACAAGCAATACAGAAGTAAATAGATAAATGGTAGAAGAAGTAAATCTGTCTGTGATAGGAGATAAAATAGGCAATCTGTGTACCTATTTCACCTAAAATAAGTCCAAAAACCTGGAGGAGGTGGTGATTGAGCTGAAATAGGAAAGAAGAGCAGAATCCAGCCACCTAGGGAAAGAGTCAGGGAAATGTGCAGCAGGCATGGGGAACAGCTAGTGCAAAAGCCCTGGGGCAGGGAAGTGTATGTTTTAGGAATACACAGACTAACACAGCCAGATAAAATTAGTAAGGGGGAGATTGACAAGAGAGAAATGTGAACAGTTTCTTGTATGAGGTGCACACTGTGCTATAAACTGAAAAGGATATTGACTAACTATACTTGCTGACTCTTATAGCGACTGTTTACTATGTAACCACACACTAAGCTAAACCATTCGCATGCTTCAGCTCACTCCAAATGTGTGAGACAGGAGGCATCATTATCATCATCCACATTTTACAAGTCAGAAATGAGAGTAAAAAGTTGAGTCTACTGCCCAACACACACGGCCAACAACATACGTCAGGGAAGAGTGATTTTGATACCAGAGGGCAGGCACATAGATAGTCTGTTGTGTCTGTTGTGTTTTCCCCTGGTTGTTGTGTGACACACAAGGAGTAAACAGACAATAAGAAGACGAAGTCTTGGCTCAAGGAAATCAGAGAATGCTCACAGAACATCTGGATAAAGCTGAGGGCTAGGCCACGGCTTGCCAAAGGAATTAACCAGGCAGAGAGGCTGAGGCAGAGCAAATGTTCCAAGACAGAGACCAGAGACTCTCCAAGCACATGTAGCTCAGAGGACCCAAGCAGTCATGCATGCCTGAAACACGGGGCAGGAAGTGGCTGGGACTTGTTGAGAGATGATTATGAACCAACAGGCAAGTTCAAAACCATAAAGATCTAACCCTGTTTGCTGACTTCTACCATGACCCACATCACCAAAAGTATCAAGATGCTCTTCACTGTTGGAAGCGAAATCAACATCTTAGTATGTTTGGAGGCAGGTCAAGGGAACCCAATCCAAGGGAGAAATTGCAGAATGAAGTAATCGTGAGTCTGCATTAGCGTTCTAGGATGTCATACCTCTGTACGTGCAAAAGACCATGCATTACCCAAGCTTTGCTCAAGTCTGGGAAGCTACCTGCCTACTCTCCTGAGTCACGGGGGAGCTATTCCAAGGTTATATAATTCTACTAAAAAAGCCCCATGCAAGCTTGGCTTTGAATCTGCCTTCTTGAGCTCAGGGATCTATAGTTTGAGTTTGGGGGGGAACCGCCTGTTTCTAAAGATAATGTTCAATCTAGCTCTGGGCCAGTATATGTGAAGGACAGTGGGGAGCCAAAGGTCAGGGCAGGAAATGTCAAGTAGGAAACGCCCTGGAAAGTTCTTGGAGCCATGCTTTCTCCTTTTTGTGATACAAGCCTATGGCTATTTCCCGTTCTTTCTTCATTGTGCTCTGTTTGGTACCAGGAACATGCCTTTTGGAGGCAGACTGGGCCGGCAAACCCAGTCCTCACAATGGCCCCCCTCTGTGCAAAATACCCAAACCCTGTGAGAGTTCAGTAAGATTCCAGAAGGTTCTGCTCCCCGCCAATTAAAATACGTTGAGGAAACCAAACGGTGCAAAAAAAATTAGGTCACGATTCACCCCTTTGTTCATAATTTTTCTAATTTTTACAGCTTTCTTTTCTCATACCAGAAGTAAAATGTGTGAATATTTGGAAAATACAGAAAGATAGAAAAGAAGCAAATACAAAGCACCCATGATCGTATAATGCCTGTTACAATTCAGGGTAAATCTCTTCAGTTATTGTTATTTAACTATAAAATATATTCATTTTATTTTGTCTTATAGAAGATGTATTTTTACAAAAGGCACACTTAGGTATACACACACATGAGAATACATAAAAATGTGCTGTTGCAAAAAAAGTCTATGACATAAAGTAGACCCTATTGCATATATGGGATCTATGGGATCTATTTCCCATTCTTCTACTGTGTTTTCTTCATTACTTGTGAGTCCTTTATATATTAAGAGGTCTAATCCTTTGTTAGTTATATAAGTTGCAACAGTTTGCCAAATTTTAGTCTTTTACTGGTTAATCCTGTTTGCATGCAAATGTTTGTGATTTTTATGTAGTTAAATGCCTTATATTTTCCTTTATGATTAATATCATTGAAACCGTCATTAGAAAAATCTCATCCATCCAAAGAGAGAGAAAGAATCACCTGTCCATATTAAACTTTCATGGTTTCCTTTTCTGCAGTGTATCATTAGTCCCCCTGGAATTTATGGTGGTAAAAATTGTGAAGAAAAGCTCTAGCTTTGTATTTTTCCAAAAAGATGAGCCCGTTACTTCAATATCATGGGTTTTTATTTTATTTTAGCAAATCTATCCCATTTTCACAGAATTAAAATGCCACCTTTATTACATATTAATTTTTATATGTTCACGATCCATTTCTGGACTTCACATGCTTACCCCATCCATCAGTCTGTCTGTACCCACACTCTTTCTCAGTATTTTAAGTGTATACCATTTAAGTGTCAGGGAAAGACCTGCTTCATTACTCATTTTTTAGTTATTTCTGAGTGTTTATTTTTCCAACTTAAGTATCATGTTGGAAATTACAAGTAAAATTCCCCCGAGGTCTTTCTGAAAATGACAGAATCAGAGCTGGAGGCAGATATAGCTTTGGGACTCTGTTCTTTCTTTCTCTTTCTCTTTCATTTCTTCACTATCTATGGGCGTCCCACATCCCTTCTTGCTTTAGCAACAACTCCCTGAGGCTGTCCTAGTCTCATTACATCTTTGTTCTCTCATTGCAGATCCTATTGTCAACTGGTCCAGTTTCTTAGCATTTCTCAGTTGCCTTTTCTAAATGCTCAGCCTACCCACTTGTATCAGGCCATAGGTCACTGGTCAGCTGCTGAATCACCTCCCTGTGTACCAGCTGCCTTCTCCAGTTCTGATTAGCTGGGGGCAAGGGGTGGGAGAGTAGAGGGTCACATGTGATAAACACAGCTATCTAAGTATCAGGGCTACGGGCAAGGTAGATTTTCTTAGACAGGAATGTGCGCAGTGCAAATATTTGAACACTTGGCTGACCTAGGTCATAAACATAAGCAGAATAAGAAGTATATAAAACTGTATTTTCCATGTGACTCCAAATCTTAAGTAGATAAATTTTAAATTATATATATATATGTGTATATATATGTATTTATAGTAGCATTTATGGAGTCCTTATAACCAGCTAGACACAGTGCTAAGTGCTTCTTAACCATTACGTTATTAAATTGTTCTCAGTCACAAGGCAAATACTGTTCTCCCAATTTTATCGCTGGGAGCGCTGAGACTCAGAAAAATTAAAAAAACAAAAGGCAAAAAAAACACAAAAAACTTACTCAAATTCACAAGGTTAAGGTCAAAGCCAGAAACTGACCCAAGCTCACTTTGTCTCCAAAAGCCAGACTTTTCAATGTTACACTCCTATGATTTCAAAAGGACTGCAGGGAACTGTGTGAATATTAATGGGGTTTACCTATGGTCAACAGGATTACAAATGATGGGATTTTCATACAAGACATTCCAGTGGGGTCTACACAGGCTCCAGAATCTGACCTGCAATATTTATTATTTTTATTTTTTTAAGATTTTATTTATTTATTTGGGGGGCAAGACAGCATGTAGGGGGAGGGGCAGAAGCAGCCGGACAAACAGACTCCCCACTGAGCAGGGAGTCCAACGCGGGGCTCCATCCCAGGAGCCCAAGATCATGACCTGGGCCAAAATCAAGAGGGGGACACCCAACCAACAGAGCCACCTAGGTGCCCCCTGAATCATCAGTTTCTTATTGGAAAGCAGCCAAAGGCAAACTATGGGCAAAGCCTGCAAAGAGCCTAACATGTCAAGGTAAAAATTTTTGATTTGTGTAAGTAAGCAACCAGTGGTCACTGATGGCTGATGAGCAGGGAAATGACATAACAGAAGTGATGTTTTGGATGTTGGGAAAAATAAAATTATTGGGGCAGAACGTGCAGTTAAGTGGCTCCCAGAAAGCTCTGGATAAAGAATGATAAAGGCATACATTAAATTGAAATGGAACACAAAGAAATGAT
Source organism: Potos flavus (assembly GCA_028534135.1). NCBI lineage: Eukaryota > Metazoa > Chordata > Mammalia > Carnivora > Procyonidae > Potos > Potos flavus. The sequence continues at coordinate 46,109,443 of CM052891.1, forward strand.
TCCAAAGAATCAGAAGCCTCCACTTCCAGCTCTGACACAGAGAGAGCCTGAATGTTGTCACTCCCATCCTTACAACAAGACAAAAAGTTGGACCACCTGAAAATTAGTGCCTTTTCAGGGACTCTTCAGAGAGCTGAGGTCCCAGAGCAAACCTCAAAATCTGGAGAGAGACATCCTGAGAGTCAACAGCCCAGATCTGTTACCTGGAGCAGAAGCTCCTGGAGCCATTAAGTAGCAGGAATGTTCACATTTGAGGAAATGCCGGAGGCAGAGAATAGACTAGCCTACAGTGAGAAAAATCTTGGGAATCTTAGGGAGGTGGACATACTTTCATAGCTTTTACCTTTAGGAATCCCATCATGTTGTCAGAATGAAGAGCTAAAAAAGATCCTCTTTTCCTAAAAAAGATTTTTTTTTTCCTAAAAAAGATCCCTCAGGCAGGCAGAGGGAAGGAGTATTGTGGAATGAGCCTGAGCAGTCTCTGTAACATCGTTCTAATCTTCAGGGAAGGAACTTTCCAGAACCTTATCCTACCTGGGGGATGGGGACTTCTGTGACTGTAGCCCCCTATACACTTTTTGTCTCACGTAAAGGAGCAGGGAGGGAGGAGAAAGGAAGCTAAGAAACACCAGCCTGTGGCACTGAAGGTCACAGCACAGGGACATAGGCACATTAAAAGAATGGGATTAAATCATAAGGTCATAGAACACCTTCCTTCCCCACACTGTGACACCATACCAATAGGGCTCTATTATAATAACAGTGGATCACAGCTGAAAGAGCTGCAAGATACACATTCTATCTAAGGAATTCCTACGAGAGCCCAAAGTCAACAGAGGAGACAAAAACGAGGATGCCAGAGGTCACCAAAACCTCCAGCAACTACAGCTACAGAACCGTTAAGCATGACTCAATATCTAGCTGGACAAACAGCCTATTTATCTTGGTTCCTATGATCTCTTTATAGCATGTCTGGCTTTCAAGAGAAAATTACTAAGCATGTCAAAAATCATGAGAAAAAAACCACAATGGAAAGACACAACACAAGCATCAGAACCATACTAAGATATGGAAACAGATTTGGAACTATCAGACTGAGAAGTTAAAATCACTGAGATTAATTATTAATATTAATATGCTTTAAAAAAGGAGAGGTAAAAAACAGAGATGGAAACACTAAGAATAAGAATCAAAAGGAAATGCTAGACTTTAAAAACACTCTAACAGAATGAAGAATGACTCTGATGGGCTCCTTAGTAGACTGGACACTAGGCAGCCTAGGAAAGAATCAGTAAGTATGAAGATATTTAATTGAATATTCTAAACTGAAATGCAAAGAAAAAAAAATTAGTAAAAAGAAAAAAAAAAAAAAAAAGAACAGAATATCCAAGAACTGTGGAACAGTTTCAAAAGGTATAAGATACGTGTAATTAGAATACCAAAAGGAGGAAAAAAAAATAGAGCAGAAAAACAGTTGAAGTAATAATGGCCAGAATTTTTTCCAAAAGACTGATAGTCACCAAATCCCAGATCCAAGAAGTTCAGAGAACACCAAGGAAGATAAAAACCCAAAAACTGACATCTATGCTTGTCGTATTCAAACTGCAGAAGACCAAAGACAAATTGAAAACCTTTAAACAGGTTGGGAGAGGGGGAATTTTTCTAATAGGGAAAGAAGGATAAGAATTACAATGGATTTGTCATCAGAAACCACACAAACAAGAAGAGAATGGAGTGACCTATTTAAAATATTAAAAGGCAATAAGCAAAAACAACAATCTAAAACTCTCAATCCAGCAAAACTGTTCTTCAAAAGTGAAGAGGAAATCAAGACCTTCTTTGACAAATAAAAACTGAGGGAATTCACCAGTACCGGGCCTTCCCTGCAAGAAAAGAAACACTTCAGGCAGAAGGAAAATGACACAGGTCATTTATAGCTTTAATGCCCATATTAGAAAAAAAAAAGTTTCAAAAATTAACATCTAAGTTTCCATCTCAGGAACTAGTGAAAAGAGAGCAATTTAGGCCTAAAACAAGCAGAAGGAGAGAGACAGTAAAAATTAGATCAATAATCAGTAAAATTGGAAACAAGAAAATAAAGAAAAACAATAAAACTCAAAACTGGTTCTTTGAAAAGATCCATAAAACTGATAAACCTCAGGGCACTTGGGTGGCTCAGTTGGTTAAGCATCTGCCTTTGGTTTGGGTCATGATCTTGGGACTGAGCTCCATGTTGGTGGGCTCCCTGCTCAGTAGGGAGTCTGTTTCTCCCTCTGCCCCTCTCCCCTGCTTGTGCTCTTTCTCAAATAAATAAATAAAATCTTTTAAAAAAATTGATAAACCTCTAGCCATACTAACCAAGAATAAAAGAAGAAAGACACAATTTATCAATATCAGAAGTGAAAGAGGGGCACCATTACTGAGCCCATGGACCAAAAAAAAAAAAAAAAAAAAGATAAGGGATGAGTCTATTGAATTTAGTGAATGACTTGACCCATTAAGTGAAGGACAGATAAGATCCAGTGTAGGTGACAGGGTGGTCATTTTTATTAATGGAAGAGAGAATGAGGTCATTTCTAGAAGAATGTGTCACATCTCAGGAGAGTCAGTAAGTGCCGTGGAACCACCGGTAAAGGGATTCCGGGACAAGAAGGTGGACAAACCAGGGTCAGGACTGGGGAAATGACCTGGCTGCCGGGCTGGGCCCCTCCCCCACAAACAGGAAAGTGCCTGGTGTTTCATGATTGCTTGAGAACAGGTCTTTTTCCAAATTACCTCAAACAAACATGCAATTCATGTAAAAACAATATACTTGCTGTCCATGTGGAGTTTTAAGGAAAGACTCCTAGGAAATTCCCTCCTGCCCCCAAATAAAAGGCCTGGCTTAGGGCCCTCCTTTGTAGAAATTGTGAAGTGAGAGTCAAGAGTCACCAGTGAAATCTAACTTCAGTATCCAAGGCAGTGCCCTGAGAAGATGGGCCATAGCTACCAGAGCATGTCAAGAATGATAAACACCAGTGGAGACAGGAACCGTCGCCATGGTCGCAGCTGACCAGAGGGCCAACTACTGCCCAGAGGACTGGAGGACAGTCTAGGCCCCCAGGAGGAGTTGGAAGAGTCAGGTAGCATGCTAGTGTTCTAGAACACTCAGGACAAGGCTGCATGGGGGAACAGGGTATGGAAAGGAAGGCAGAAAATCCAGTGGTAGAGATAGGGCCAACAATAACGTGAGTAGAGAAAGACTCTTGCATGCCTCTTCATGTCTAAAACAAAAAGTGTGTTTCAGACCCCAGCTTCAAGTCATTTCATCATTATTATATCGTCAGAGCAATTACTTAGTATAGGTCAGAGCAATTGCTTAATATGGCTAATGCAGTCATGCAACTTAAGTGACGGAGCTGGTGCTTGAGTTAAAATTCTGTCTCCATCGCCATATGGACTTTCTACTATTAATTCATTGTGCCTGATCACCTTTGTCAGCTGCTGGGTCTCTTTGGTACCACAATCCTTCAGCCAATAAACTGGAACTTACACTGATTCCTGATCATTCGTGAGCAAGCACATATTAACTTCTCTAGAACTTATTCCCAAAGTGGGCGTAACAATAATAATGATGTCAACATTAGCAGTTGTTGGGAAGATGATGCATGAGTCATTGGGCTAATGGTCAGAGTACTTTTCAAAATCTAACAGGCTACCCACATATTTGGGTAAAAGATTTTGTGAAGTTGTGTATGTTGGGGGCATCTGAAACATACGTATACACAATGGAATATTATTTAGTCATAAAAAAGAAAGCACTGCCATTTGTGGCAACATGGTCATTGGGCCTTGCCTTGACGGCGTGATGCTAAGTCAGACAGAGAAAGGCAAATACTGCATGAGCTCATTTATAGGTGAAATCTAAAAATAAGTAAGTAAATAAATAACTCAGCGATACAGAGAACAGATTGGTGGTTTGCCAGGTGGGAGTAGGGAATGGGCAAAATGGGTGGAAACGCTCCAAAGGTACAAACTTCCAGTTATAAGATAAATAAATCCTAAAAATAATAATAATAATAATTATATAGAATAACAAAAGCCATAAATATCAGTGAGGTCTCCATAGGAGAAAATTTAGAGTGGAAATATAAATATAGAGGAAAAAATAAAGAAGCAAGGAAGTCACCTGCAGTTAGGCAGTAGGAAAATCTACAGCATATATGTCATAGACTCCATGGCCAGCAAAGTCCCAGGAGACCATGAAAAGTCAATGTTGCTAAATGGCCCAGAAAGTTCAGTGAAATTAAAGGAACTGAAAGTGACTAGGAAGAGACCATTGGTCATCATGATGAGAGAATTATTGGGGAAGTTGTTGGCAAGGACCTCACATTGCATGAGTCAAGGTTGGCTTGAGCCAATGGCGTGTGTGATCCAAAGCTTGAGGCAGAGAACATGGTATCTGCTTTAGGATCTGGGCAGTAAAAGCAAGAAAGAGCAGTAGCTAAGGGGAGTAGCAGTTTTCTTTATAGCTGATGGGAACTGTGCAGAAAAAGAGTGGAGATGTGATAGAGCACAGCTCTCAGGTGCTGAGCACGAACGGGATCAGGAGTATGGCTATGGGGGTGACACGGTCACCTAGACCCAGAGCCACGTGAAGATGCAGAATGGGATGGATGGAGTTACAGAGATGGTTTTTCTTGTTAGATGAAACTTCGAGTCAGATTTTTCCATCGTGTGCCTATTTCAGGAGTAAGCTGAATTCCAGAGATCTCAAACCCAAATACCTATCAGGGCCCGGGAAGTAATAGCATTTGCAATTATTCAAGATACGCCATTATTTAAAAATCTTGGGACTTCCACAAAGCACCATGGTGTCTCACATGATTCTTGAAGCATGAGATGCTCTTAGTCTCACTTTCTCGATTTTGATAGAGACATGGTCAGAAAGAAGAGCGAAAGCAACAGTCCATGTGCGGACCAATGCAACTGATGGCTTGGTCTCTGGATCAGGGAGACAATACGGAGTGGTAAAGTCTGAGCGGACCTAGAGAGTATGTGGTGAAGGGAATGGTCACTGCTCAGTTCCTACTCATCACTGTCATGTGTCCAGAGCAGGGGGTGGGGGAGGGTGTAGCCAGGAACTGTCACATCTCCCAACATTTTAAGAAAAGCCAGAAAACTAGATGTTTATGTGAAATATCCTGATTGTTGTATCTTGACCCAGTTGGAAAACAAAACAAGACTGAGTAGGCCATCTGGGCACCAGACTTGCCCACGCATCAAATCTGCATCCTCTGCTGTACACATTCAATTCAACCTGTCACAAACCTGGGAGACAGCTTTTGATACCTGAGAGTCAAAGTGACTTGTGGTTTCCTTTGGTTGCACTGATTAAAGGGAAGGGAAAACGAAATCCTTCAAAGCCAAGTGAGCGATCGGGATTAACGGTTTTCCAGGACAATTGATAATGAGAAAACAGAGCAAGAGGCTTAGAGTAAACACGTTCTACAGCAGCTGAACACTTGCTTGCTGATTTTTGATAGCAGGAGGCGTTCTTGGCATCCTGAAGTCACACTGAGTAAGGGCTCGTTTTACTTACCACAATGAATCTACATGTATTGGTAATCCAGCAAGGGGCTATGAATTCCAGTGAAATGCTATGCAGACATTAGAGACATAAGGATTTAGAAAAATACTTATTTATTTTGGGAATTTCTCACTTTGTATTGGTGATGGTTCCAAATAATATTATTGGATTTTCAAGCTTTAAAACAGATTAAAAGTATTATATACCACATGATTCCATGTCTTCATAAATTATTTTTATTTATTTATTTATTTATTTCCATTTTCTAAAACAGAAGCTCTTTTACCTAAAGCTGTGTTGTTTAAGTTCTGGAATAACAGAAATTAACACAATAGGAGGGCTGGGACTCTGGCTGACAGCATGTTAGGAGTTTTGGGGTTGTTTCCTGATCACACTCACGCCAAGGGAGCCAAGAAATATCCCCATCTATGCTTATTTCAGAAATTTTGCAAAAATGTTCCAAAATCCCAAATGGTAATACTTGCCCAGATCACCCCTCTTCAGTTCTTTCTCCCTTCCCTTTGTGGTGGAGACTGTGGGTCGTCTCCTCATACCCATTCCTTCCAGAACAGTCGAATTTTAGCTGGGTACCAGGTTCCTCAGGAGAAGGCAAAATTTCCAGTCTTCCCTGCCAGCTAGGTATAACATGTGACTCAGTGTGGGTCCATGTATGTGATAGAAGAAGGTCACTTTCAGGAATCTTCCTCTAGGGATGTTTGTCTTCTTCCTCTGCTTAGTCTCCTCCTACAAATTACTGCCTAGCATGGAGATGCTGCCATCTTGGATCACAAGGATGAGGGCTCCATTCTAGGGATGACCAAACGTGATCTGGAATAGGAAATCCAAGGATATTGTGCCGCAGAGCTTCCCACCTCTTGAGCCTATAGGTTCACAGATGAATTCCATCTTAAGTAATACACCTTCCTACCTAACACTGTTACCAGAATCATCGAAAAGTTTGTGTTGGGATGAGACGACTAATACATCATAACTCAGCCTTCACTCTTTGTCTTAAGGGGTCTATTCTCACCCTTTCGTGTTTTAAACAACCCACAACCTGAATCTTTACCCCCAATAAATTTTTAGAAGGCTAAATTGATATGCTGGATAAGCCAGAACATCATTCTCTACTTTTTCCAACAAAACTGCGCTTATAGTTTTAAGAACCAAAACCAACAAGGCAACTGGAAACCTGGCAAGAATACATCCACAAATCCACATACTTTCTTTCTTTCTTTTTTTTTTCTTTAATTGGCTTTTCTTACTGCATTATTCCACCAGGTAAATATTAAAGTCATCATATTAAGTTTCCCCAGAAACCATGTTTAATTTTTTTGGCAATTCATTAAATTTATGTTCATTCAAAGAGAATCTATCACTTTTTTTTTTTACAGTAAACCTTTTCTTCCAAGAGAATGTTTCCAACTAGTCAATCAAGTTTTCTTCTCTGTCTATATTTATAGAACCTACACATTTCTCATTAGGTTAATTCCTGGATCTTTTTTTATAAATTCTGTTTCTACTGAACTGCCAATTTATTATTTGCTATTTTGATCTTAATATATCATAAAACTAAACAAACATTTGACAGAAAAAAAAAAAAAAACCAAGATTGGATGATAAACTAATAAATGTTAGAAAAAAAAAAAATCACTGCTACTACCAGAGTGAAAATTGCAGTCTGAATGTTCTGGTGATTTTGCATACGATGAAATTTAAAAATAGGAATGTTTTATTTTAAATGAAGTGATATTATACCTTCAAATGTGTTTTTTGAAGGCTTTGTGTCATTTTGACAGTTTACCTCTTTTTTCCATCTAAAAACATGGACATTTCTATTCCTGTTTTATAAAACTAGAAGACTCGTAAGTTTAAAAAAAATGCTCATGATTATTGAGTTCATCCCTCTGATTTTATGCACTATGATTTTATGCACTATGAAACAGACCAAGAAAGATACTGTACTTTGGCCAAGATCACTCACTTATTCTTTTTTAATGAGGGCATCAACAGGTACCCTAAGAGTAGGAAGAGAAGAGGTTTATTGCCCAATAAACAGGGGTTTGAATCTTGGACTGCCCACATCCAAACTGAGTAACTCCAGCCTCTCTGCCTCTCAGTAGCCAGTTCTGTAAGAACTCTGCACCGTAACATCAAACTTGTAGGGCTGTCCTGAAAATTGCATAGCAAATTGCATTAAAGACACTTAGCTCATGGCCCAGCACAGGTCACTGTCCTCGCTCTGCCCCATCCCCATCTAGGGGTAGGAAGGCTTCTGCCAAAAGATACAGAAGAAACTTCTGCACAAAACAGAAGTGATTACATGATCCCAACAGCCACAGGGAAAATTGAGAAAATACCCTTCATTCAAAGAATCGCTGGAAATAAGATAACGAGGTTGCCCAAAATACGGCAGAAGATATTTGAACTTGAAACCCTCAAGATAATTAGTGGCAGACATGCTGGCATTGCTGGGAAGTTCCCGTCTGAGTCTAAAGTGTGTTTTCAATGAAGGCATCACAGAGAGCCTCTGATGTGGGTCGTTGAATGGGCTGGATTTGAAGCCACTTTCATGGACAGTCACACGTTTTGTCCCCTTACCTTTCCAGGGCCATCAATCACTGGAGAGTATATACTCTACTTATGACTTTTATGGACAGAGGGCTCAGTAGCCAGTTAAAGAGTTTTCTCCATCCTAGGCCCCACACCGGGCAAGTTTGTTCCACGAACCTTGGGTTTTGTCCTGGGTGTTCAGTCCCGGAAGGAGCCAGAAGAGCAAGCCACAAAGCATGAAGCTTCGTATTCGAGAAGGCAGTGACAGAGATACACGCCAGGTCCAGAAAATCGTAGCATCCGGCCGACTCTTAAATAATCAATTCCGACAATCACAGATGGAGCAGAATTTATACACAGGAAACATCAGTCAGAGGATGTCTCTGCACAATATCAGGAAGGCCCACTTTGTTAACCCGGGAGCTCCTAGTGTCACTTGTCAGAAGAGGCTGATTAGGCTTAAACGTTTGTTGTTTGTCTCTGGGATAACTTCCCTTCTCTCTGTGCCGGGTTTGGGTCTGGTTAGGCCTGGAGTCATCTTATGCCGCTGGTTTATCTAGACACGAAAAGGAACGTGCTACTCCAAGCTACCCTTCCCAGAGCGGTTCTCCAGAAATATCCTATTGTTTCCGACACGAAGTCCAGAGATAAACAATCATCCCAGTAAGCATGGTTTTGGAGTTCATTCGATGGAGACTATCCCAGTATCTGGACAGAAGGAACTAGCTAGGGAGCTACACTCGTGGAATGTGGCCTCACCCCAGCAAAACAAAATGACATACGTTGTAAAAAAAAAAATAATAATAATATTTTGATTTCTTCCCACCTTCTGCATTCCCTTTCTCATAGAATTTTGACTTCTACTTCATTGGAGAATATTAAAGCTCCTATGGGATGTGTTCTTCTGGAAAATTCCCTCTTCATCTGAAAAACGGCTCTTTAGCCGTAGGAATCCCCATGCACGCATCCCCTACAGTAAGTATAAGCTAGGAAAATCATACGGGAAAAGGCCGATATCTAACTAAGCAAAAAGCTAACATTTCCAAGTGTCCAAAACACCACCAGAAAACTTAAAAGTAAAATACAAGCTGGGCCAAAATCAAGGTAAATATCCTCAGTAAATGTGCATCTATTAAAACGCAAGTAGGAACGATTACCTCCAAAGCAAAGGCACAGAAAAATTTACAAATGAAGACGCAGAAGTGGTCACTGAGCCCAACAACACGATTCACATTCGATGCTAACTGAATAATGGGCAGCGAGGCAGGAATGAAATCAGACGATTAAAATGAAAAACACATTGTTAGATTTCGCTCATCAAATTGATACAGGCTTCAGTGTTTGGCAATTATCACTTGCTGGCAAGAATGTGGAGAAACGGGGTGGGGGGTGCCCTGCCTTGCTGGTGGGGGCAGATAAGTTTTATGACTAACGTGAAGAGCATTTTGTCAGTAGCTTGTAAAACTGAAATGCACAAATTGTATCACTCAGAGATTCCACCGAGAGTAATTATCCTCGAGGAATATTTGTTCACAAACATGGAGAGCGTGGCTTGGACCCGCCACACCTTACAAACACAACAGGATATTATACAGCAATTACAAGGCTTTCAATAATCTTGTCCCCAAGTGGAACATGACACAGCAATGAAAAAAAACTTCTAAAAATATGTATTTCTCTCTTTAACATATATAATGGAAAAAGCTAAAAAAAAAAAAAGCATATTGTTGAATAAAGAAGCATTACGGAATGGGGTATAGTATTTTACCATTTATATAAATTTAGAACCCACACACGAGTAATGTACTACTTTGCATTCACGGTTACTATAGTTATAACGTGTATTTCACCTCTATCTGTAGTGTTTCATTTCTTCTATCAAAAGACAGAGAAAATGTTATAAAATGTTAATCGTCATCATTGCTAGGCACGGGGACTCTTTTCAGATTTTATTTATTTATTTACTTACTTACTTATTTACTTATTTATTGAGAGAGAGTATTTGTTGGGGGTAGGAGCAGAGGGAGAGGGAGAGAGAGAGAGACCTTTTTTTTTTTTTTAAAGATTTTATTTATTTATTTGACACAGAGAGAGATCACAAGTAGGCAGAGAGGCAGGCAGAGAGAGAGGAGGAAGCAGGCTCCCTGCTGAGCAGAGAGCCCGATGTGGGGCTCGATCTCAGGACCCTGAGATCATGACCTGAGTCGAAGGCAGAGGCTTTAACCCACTGAGCCACCCAGGCGCCCCGGAGAGAGAGACCCTTACGCAGACTCATGCTGAGCACGGAGCCCGAGGTGGGACTCTATCCCACGACCCTGAGATCATGACTTGAGCCAAAATCAAGTCAGATGCCTAATCAACTGAGCCGCCCAGGCACCTCGCAGAGATGGTTTTTATCATTTTTTTAAATTTTATTTTAGAGAATTAAAAGAAAATCTGATTTTAAAAAGTCAAGGAAGATACATTGATCAAGGATTTAAATAGGTAATCTGCAGAAAAGAGGTACAAGTAAAAATATATTCAACATCACCGTTAGCCAAGGGATTGCAAATTAAAACCACACTTGGTTGGCACAGATTTTTGATGAAGTGTGAGGTGTGCGGTGTGCGGTGGGCCTACTGCCCCAGGAAGCCTGGGGTAGGTGGGATAAGGCCCCTTTCCTACAATCCCCATTTCCCCAACCTTGACCTTGGGGGAGCCAGACGCAGTGAGTTAAAGGAGTAGGATGGAAAGAATGAGAGACATAGAACAGATTTTGCCCCTTCCCTC
>CM052891.1:46120833-46136444 GCA_028534135.1 Potos flavus
ACCACTTCCTTTAAAATATCAAATTACAAAATTGTGGCCCTTTTTAAAGAGAGGGAAACTTGAGTGCACATTTGCAAAGAATTCATCCTTAGGGACATATTCTGAAATATTAAAAATATCTGAAAACCACATATACCTCATTGCACGAGCTGCATTTATACACGCTTATATGTGAATGTCTTCTGATTTATTTAATCTCACAGTTTATTTGCAAATACGCTATTGTATTCTCTTAGATTGAAAAGGAGTAGTTCCCAAACTAGGAGGCGATTTTTCAATTTCTGTCTCTCTAAACCATGTCTTGGAGGGAACTTTCCAAGAGCTCTGTACTGAGACGGGATGGTAGGGAAAAGTCCTGTTTGCCCCCTCTACCTGACATAAGCTGTGTGACCTTGGGCAAACTAGTTAACCTCTCTGAGTCACAATTTTCTCTCACGTAAAATTGGAATGTTATTTTTTTTAATTTTTTAATTATTATGTTCAATTAGCCAGCATGTAATACATCATTAGTTTTTGATGTAATGTTCAATAATTCATTAGTTGTGTCTAACACCCAGTGCTCATCACCACACGTGCCCTCCTTAGTACCCATCACCCGGTTACCCCATCCCTCCACCCCTCGGAATGCTACTATTTTCAATCAGGTTGAAAACCTGACATCAAGTTAATGTGTGTATAGCAACGCCTTCCAAAATACCTTTATAAATAAGAACCTCCCATTGTCAAAGGACCATACAAATCTGCTGTATTACTGCTGTTGGAATCAGTTTCTTTCAAAAAACACTGGCCTTAAGCGGCAAAGAACACTTCCTAACACGGGGCTCTGACAACTCCAAAAGCAAAGAAAGGGGAGGACAGGCTAGCAGAGGTGGGAGGCAGAATGAGAAGGCCCCACGGAGGAATGAATCAACTCTCAACAGATTCCCTGCTTTTCAAAATGTGCACGTGTTGCGGCGGATAAATCCTCGGGAAGGCTCGCGGTCTGACAAGTTCAACCACAGTTGCCAATCTCGGCAGAAATGCTAACCGAGCCCTCGTGAGCATGGAGAGGCAACACCCGCCTTGGCCGAGACTCTCCCTGTTCTGCAGCTGATCTTCCCCCAGCCCCTTAATGAAGGCTGACACTTGGCAGAGGTGGGGAGCAGAGGCACATGTTCTTAATGAGCTCTCATTCCTAAGAGGCTTTGGCATCGCAGGAGCATACCTCGGGCCATGCGCTTCCTCCAGTTATCTGCCCCCCACTCTCGGGGTGTGCAGGGGGCTGTAGATAGCTATGGGCAGAGAGGCCACGTCTGGCCGGAGACCCTGGGCATCGGCACTCGTTGCCAGGGTTCAGATGGAGAGGAGAACTGGAGATCTTCAGTGCAGACTCGGGGATCCTTGGTAGACTGAGCCCTCTGTGTCTTTTGCAGGGGACGTGCTGGCTGGATGGGCAAGAAAAAACTTGTGATGGGCAGCAAGTCACATGGGATGTCCAACCTTCTGTGTCAAACCCTGACCATCATCTTTGCTCAAGAAGAGAGCATTCCCTTGGCCCCCAAAAGTCTCGAACAATGGCTCCCTGAGTGGCTACTGTCCTAAAGCTTAAATGGCATGATAGGCTTGTGAATTCATTCATTTGAGCTGAAGGCTGAGCGCTCGCTACCCTCAGATCATCCTCTCCCCATTTGGGAGGGCCGTGGCAGGCATCAGGGTTGGAATCCGCTCCTGCCTTCGTGGAGCCTGGATTCTACTGGGAGGAGGCAGATGAACAAAACCGTGCCACCCATAAGATCTTCAGAGGGCGTGCTTTGTATTTGAGGGAAACCCAGGCTGGTGTAAGGAACGCCACTCTTGAGAAGGGTGGTCAAGACGACCCATTCGAGGTGGCAACGTCTGAGGTGAGATGCCTGACAAATGAACAGGACATGGTTGTGGAGAGGGCGAAGAGCATGTCAGGCAGGGAGGCGTGCGTGCGGGGAGAGGGAGAAGCCTCTGGAAGTGAAGGACTGTGTGGGGAGGTGCTCTGTGAGCCTCAAGGGATGGGAGAGTCATGTTGGACCAGCGTCATTATCTGAATGGTCCTTGTCATGCTCCCTTCTGACCGAGTTTTCTACAGAAGGAAGCCATCTGGCTGTGTGCTTGTGCTTGCTTGGGTGGCGCCCTTGGCTTACCCGGGGTACTGACATTATGGACTGTCTTGTCCTCCCCCTTCTGACCAAGAACTCCCCGAAGGCAGATACTTTGCCTTTTGTTGGTGTAGCATTAATACCTGGTCAAGCGATTTCACGTAAGACAGGCAAAATATTTGCCACATACACAAACACGGTGGTGTGGGAGGGTGGGCCAACTTCTAGGAGGCCGAGGGAGGGAGAGTGGCTGAAATTCTTTTTCTTCCCCCAGTTACATTGACACATAATTGGCACACAACACCACGTAAGTGTAAGATGCACGACGAAATGATTCGTGAAACTCTCAGTGCAAAGTTACAGGGAGAGTTCTTCCCAAGGGAATCTGTCACCACAGGTAATCATGGTGGCCCTGAGATGTTTTAAATCCACACCTAGATTTAAAACAAGCTCAAAATACTTTTTTCAGTTACTTTTTTTTTTTTTTTTTTTCAGTTGGGAGGAAGGATCCATTTTCTTGACACAGGACGAATGCTGGTTTTGCTAGCTATAATACAAGGTGTCATGAAATCCACGCTAAGTAAAGGAAAAGGAAGAACAAAAGAAGAAAAGCTGAGAATGTGCAAGAGAAGAGAATAAAAATTCTAGCTCTTTGATGATCCCATCCTTTCCATGATGGCCGGTCTCTGCTACCTTGATTTCATGAATGAGATGCAAGACTAAGTCTGTAATGTAGGCTGTCTCGAGGTTCAGATTTCATATGGCAGTTATCTTACCTTATTTGAAATGCCAATTGATTATTAAAAACACATTTCTTTAGCTCTGAGTACCATGTAATAGACAGGTAACTATTATACCGTTGTTAAACCCCAGTAAATACCACTTATTGGAAACACATTTCTTTCAACTCAGCAATATGATTGTGAATGTATCTATTACAGAAATCTTGAAACTCTATCAATGGGTGCCAAAAACACATCTCTTTTCTTTTGAATTCGTAAGGCTGAAGATATTGTCTCCGATGGGCTCCGATCAAATCCGCAATAAGCCATCTCCGTAATAAATGATGACTGGCCCGGCCCAAGCTTGGGCAGTTTGTGTAATCACTCAGAATAATAACGGGAAACAAGAGCACTCCACACATTAAAAGCAGATTTGTTCAAAGCATGTTGGCCACTTTGCGTCTAGACTGAACTACTGCTGGCTCAAATGTTCTGGACAAAAATTTGTAGCAGCAAAACTCTTTTCAGGGGCGAATGAATCACTCTGTGGGTTGGGTGCATTTTTTTTCTCCGCAGTAGATTTAGCATAACATTCCTACCTTTCTGCACTCGGGCGAAGCTCAGGACAGGGCTGCATAATTAAAGAAAAAGGAACAGAGTTGAAAGAAAGGAAAGGAGCTAAACCATCCTTTAGTCTAATGTATGCATGGTACTTGGGTCTGGTCCATTTACCCCTTTCAGGGAATGTAACAGATACACAAAATCTAAACACGGTTCTGCGTTAACATGCTTTTTCACTAAAGGGAAAGAGGCTTTCACTCTTCTGGAACCGGGTGGAGTATAAAAAAAGCTCGCTGTCTTAGAACTGTATTTATTTCCTGCATGATGGTGGTTTGGGACACGAAGAAAGAACACGACACAGGTGGTGGTTATGAAGCTGGGCTGGCCTCCAGTCTGCCATGGGGTGAAATACGGAAATGCTTTCCTACGGGTGGGTGAACCGATAACCCCTCCAGAGCACGTGGAGGGCCCTCCATCTCCATTCCAGCACCAGACCCCCTCCCCAGCCTCCTGCAATCTGGCATCTAAAGGGTTAATGGGAGGACACTCCTTGAGAGCCCTGTCTGTCCATCACAACGGGTCAGTGCCTGTTTGTAACCTGTCATTACAGATTTTGAATCTCCGTCCTGGATATGACAACAGCCTTTGCTGAAGATGGATATAGTCCTGAGAATTGTGAGAAATGTTCTCTGGTGTAAGCCACATTAACTGTAGTTCATAGAATAGATGTAAATACTAAATAGGGCATTTCTAAAGCAATCTATTCTTTAAAAAAAAAAAAAGACTTTATTTTTTTATTTGAGAAAGTGGGAGCATGAGAGGGAGAAGAAGACTCCCTGCCAAGCGGGAGCCTAGTGCGGGGCTCGATCCCAGGACCCTGGGATCATGACCTGAGCTGAAGGCAGTCGGTTACCGACTGAGGCACCCAGGCATCCCTAAAGCAATCTATTCTTGCAAAAAATAGCTATGGAGTGCATGCTAGGTGACAAGCCCCCTTCAATAATCTCGACGTGCATTAACTCATTCCATCTTCACAGCAGCCCTATGGAGTTGGAGCTATCATCCTGTAGATGGAAGAACAAAGAGGCAAATTAATTGGCCCCAAATCAAACAGCCAGGAAGTGGAGGAGATTTGGCAAAATCTGAGCCAAAGCCCTAGGAATCCAGGACCCAAGCTCTGTATCTGCAGAGTGAAACTCTTTGGGACAGAATGCGGATTTGGACTATAGGTTTGTATTTGTTGGTACATTCTAGGTAATAATAAATCAGAGTAACAGATTTAGTGGAGGGAGGGTTAGACCTAAATATTATTGTGACTTAATTTTCTATTTAAATGTTGGAGAGGGACGCCTGGGTGGCTCAGTCAGTTAAGTGCCTGCCTTTGTCTCAGGTCATGATCCCAGGGTCCTGGGATCAAATTCTGCATTGGGCTCCTTGCTCAGCAGGGAGCCTGCTTCTCCCTCTGCCTGCTGCTACCTCTGCTTGTGCTCTTGTTCTCTCTCTCTGTGACAAATTCGATTCGATTCAATGTGATAAGTAGCTACTGAGTCAGAACCACATGCAAGGCATGGTGTTAGCCAGTGGCTATAAATCAGTGGTAGTTCTGATGGAGGGAGGGATACGTTAGAAGGCATGGCAGACCCAGCTCACAGTGAGCTTGGAGCACTGCCATCAGGACGTGCCTGGGGACCCTGCTGGTGCCATGGCTCAGAGACTGAAGTCAGCCCAGAGCTACACTCTCCAGTCACCAAAATCAGATACCGGATTTTGTTAGAAAAACTAGATTTTTCTCCTGCTGCTTAAAGGATGCCCTCTAAAATCATATGACATTAATATATCACTCAGAATGACACAGCAATAATGTGAAGAAGTGACACAAAGTTCAGGTGTCTCTCCAGGCACAACAGCCCAAGATTCTGTGTACCCATCAAGCATGACCGCTGATCAACAAGGGCCTCGGTGAACCCAGAATAGAAGGAACTTCTCTGAGCCCCACCTTTTTTAGTTTTTATGGAAGCTTCATTACATAGGTACGATTGATTAAATCAGTGGCCACTGGTGATTGAATTTAATCTACAGACTTTCTCCTCTCCCCAGAGGTCAGGGGTTGGGGCTGAAAGCTCCAACCCTCTAATCATGGTTGGTTCCCCTGATGACTACGTTTAAGGGATTTCCAAAAGTCACCTCATAAATATAAATTCAGCTGTGTTTGAAAGGGGGCTGTTATGAATAAGACACCTGTATCACCCTTATGGTTCTGAAGCCATTCCAGGAAGGAGGACAAGAGACCAAACAGTATACCAGAAGATGCTCCTATTACTCTTACGGATTAGGAAATCCTAAGGGTCTGAGTCAGGGACCAGTTTTTCAGGGTATCTCCCATGTATACAGGAGGTGTACATGTTATTAAACTTCTGTTCATTTTTCTCTTGTTTAATATTTTGTTTCGGGGGAGGAGCATCCTCAGCCAGGAACCTGGAAGGGTAGAGGAAAAATTGTTTTTCTCCCCTACATGGTAGATCAGAATCTGTACAGCCTCTCCCCATGCCACTTTGCTAATTCTGCCACTGGCATTCACATGGAACATGGTTAAATATCCTCCCAAAGGAAAGAATTCAGCCATTTCATTACTTAGCTTAAATTTCCACACCTGAGAATCAAATGGTACTGCTTAATCAAGTCTGACATGTTTTGGGATCAGACAGAGAGTGGAATCCAGAGCCGATAGATATAGCTTTGAATCCAAGTTCTAACAGCAAGGAAGTGACCGTACCTCCCCTAACCCTGATCTTATTTTCCTCATCAGTATTAAGTAAGTGTTCAATAAACCTATTTTGAGCAGTAACTTATGTGATATGTATGAAACCCATAGCATAGAATAAGATAATGAACTCGGGGTTGGACTTCCGTTTCTGCCATCTACTACCTATATGACCTTGGCCATGTACCTTAGCTTCTCCATACTATAGTTTCTCTATCTAGAAAAACAAAAATCATGACAGTAGGTGCCTCCTAGCATTTTTAATGAACTAAATGAATTCTTTTTGTTAAAGTATTTAAAACAGAGCCTCCTACAGAGAAATTATTAAATAGGCATTATATATACATTTTGTTAAAGCTAGGAGCATGTATCCACAATATATAATTCACAAACAGCTAAAATAGTTTTATTTTCTATGTTCAATTCTCTTACATTTCAAAGTTCAAGTTTTAGGTACAATGATTATCTTACAATTAAAGTATTTAAGGGCTTTCTTCCATGGAGGATTTCATTCCTCAATTAGACCCAATGTTGAGAGATGTCCAATGAGAGACAAATGGACTTCTGGGGTCTATTTTCCTATTGATTGATTTGTAGTCCCAGGAAAGTCAATGCAATGAAAACTGTTTAATAGTTTTCCATGGATTTGATTGGAAGGAAAAACAATTTTCCCCCAGGGCTTTCGGACAGGTCCACCTATAAGAAACTAAGACCAAGAGCTTGGCTAGTGAGGAGGAAGTCTAACCAGAACCAGAAAATGCTGTTGAATGAGCTCATGTTGGATGTTAAGCACATAGCAAAGCACTAATGCTAATAGGTTTATCTATCTAAAAATGCTAACAGGTTAATCACTGGGGTCTATAGCATAGGATATATGAGTGGAAATCTCTATGGAAGTCTGTACAAGAAAAACACTGCAATGGAATAGGTCTCTGTGGTTTCCCCTGCATGGCGTTTGTAGCAGCAAGGAGTGTCATGTGGGCCAGCTCTGCCCCCATATTAATGCAGAGATGACTCTAAGTTCACTGCCCCCAGAGTCAGAAGACCTATATTTGAGTATTCATGTGTGCATTTATTTTTTTGTAAGATTTATTTATTTATGAGAGAGAGAGAGAGAGAATGAGTAGGATTACTGTTCTTATATTCTGTTCAAGGCCATAAGAAGATATAAGTGCTTCACCTGCTAAGGAAATCACTCTGGAATTTAGTTTTTGGGACATTCTGGAGAGCTTGAAGAGAAATAAAAGAGACTCTGGGTTATGGCCTATTTGAAAAGATTCAGTCTGAAGAACTCAAACTAGTCTAAATAATAACTTAATGGGACTACAGAATGAAAAGTACAGAGAAAGCGTCAATAGAGGAAGGAGACAGAATGGTATGACAATTTATTTGGATCAGTTTAGCCAGGCTATGGTGCCTGGTTGTTTGGCCAAAGACTAGTTTAGATGTTGCTGTGAGGCATTTTTTAGAGGAGATAAACATTTAAATCAGTAGACTGAGTAAAGCTGATGTCCCTCCATAAAATTGGTGGACCCCATCTAATCAGTTGAAGGCCTTCAGAGCAAAGATTTAAAGTTTTCCAAGAAAAAACTCTCAAGACTGCAACATAAAAATCCTGCCTTAGTTTCCAGTCCACTCACCTGTCCTACAGATTTTGGAAATAACAGCTCCCTCAATCATGTAAATCAACAGCTTAAAAATAAACTTTTCTCCCCACCCCCCCACCCCAATCTGTATCATTGAAAAAACTGTATTGACTCTATTTCTTTGGGGAACCATGGAGAATGCAAGGGAGTCACAAGAGACAGGCTAGGCCAAGATGGAGAACTATCCACACATAGGACACCCTGGGGCGGGCGGCTGCCAGAGGGCTTTGAGTGCTATGCATTGTGTAATACCACATCAACCCAAATGCCCAGCAAAGCTGTCACACACAAATATGCTCTGTGTGTATGATGGACTAGGATGTTTATTTAAAAATTGGAGAGTGTTGGGGCACTTGGGTGGCTCAGCCAGTTAAGCATCCGACTCTTGATGTCAGCTCAGGTCTTCATCTCAGGGTCATGAGTTCAAGCCCTGCACTGGGCTCCATGCTGGGCATGGAGCCTATTTAAAAAAAAAAAAAAAAAAAAACTGGAGAGTGCAATGTTCCACATCTAGGTTAGCTTTGGGCAGAGAGGAGAGCCCGGATACAAAACTGGGTTAGTGAGTTCAGAATTTAGTGAAAGAAGAAGAGATGAAACAGATGAAAGATGAAAAGTGAAATCCCTAAAATTCTCAGGAATGTTGGACAGGTTTTCAACCTCTCGCTGTGTAATGATGAATTTTAGGTATCGATCTGACCCGGCCATGGGATGCCCAACGATCTGGCTGAACGTCATTTCTGAATGTGTCTGTGAAATATGTGTTTCTGGAAGAGATTAGCACTGGAATCAATGGGCTCAGTAAAGCAGGTTGCCCTCTTCAGTGTGAGTAGGTACCATCTGTTCCACTGAGTAGGTACCATCCATTCCACTGTATGGAACCAAAAGGCAGAGGAAGGGAGAATTTTCTCCCTATGCCTGACTGCTTGAGATGGAAATTGATCTTACGGAGGACAGATCTTGGGACTTCGCAGCCTACATACTGCATGAGCCAATTCCTCATAATAAATCTCTTTTTATATATACACATATACATTATATATATGCATATATAATGCATACATATGCGATTATATATTATATATATATGCAATTATGTATATATAAATTACATGTCTATATATCTATATTCCTATTCATCTCTTTCCTTGGAAACCCCTGAGTATTACACACCAGATATGAGATTGCTGGTTCAAGTCAATTTTCCATGAATCTAAGAACTCTAATGACTAAGGGAAATTTTGAGAAGGGATCCAAAATCCCCAAGTTACGTTCATGGGCTTCGTAAACCAGCATACTATGGGCGTCGGTATTGCTATAACTTCATCTGTGTCCTCATTCTCTTGAGGATCGAGGCATCTAGGTTTCCTGAAAATGGGATCTCCCGTGCATATGGTTTCATGGATGGCTTTTGTCACTCAGCAATACTCTGAGCATTTCCTGAGCTCTGCGTCTTTTAGATGTCTGAGTACATACTACGTGATTGCCAATAAATATCTGCTGAATGACTAGATAAAAGAATTGTACCTACATCCTACAGTTTAGTTAATCTGTGATTTTTCTAAACATTTAAATCTGGCCCAAATCTTCACAGTAACGAGAGAGAGAATGGGATCAGCCTTGCACAGATATTTTTATATACATCTAATCAAATCCTAAATGTGGCATTCCTTGGTGAAAAGATATGCACATTTTAATGCATAATGAAATGCACTGCCAAATTGCCCTCCAGAAATGTTGTTCCAATTTACATACCCACCACTGGAATATGAGAGTGTCCATTTCTCTGCACCCTGCTCAACGTTCACATAATTATTCCTTTTAGTGATTGCCAATTTGAGACAAAAACAGTATCCCATTGTTACTGTGATTTTCATTTCTTTGGCTACTAGTGTTGTTGAAAAAAATTTTAAACCTTTGTATTTCTTCACCGGTGACTTGCCAGTTCATATCTTTGCTTTTAATTTCTACTGTAGTGGTGGTTTTTTCTTCTTATTGATTTGTAAGAGCTCAATATATTGAGGATAATAGCATTGCTTCATTAATGTCTAAAGAAAAAAAAATCTTTCCTTGTTGATAATTTAACTTATCTTTCTTAGAGTTTTGGGGGAAAAACATTAATTTTTAGGTAATCATATATGTGACTACTTTTCCCTTTAATTGCTTAAAAGCTTTCCTAACCCTATTATTATGTAAATGTTCATATAGATTCTTTTAGTTTTCTTATATATTTCTGTTTCATCATTTCTTTCTCTAATCCACCTGGATTTCATTTTGCAGTATAGTTCATGGTAGGCAATTAAATTATTCTTGAAATATTCAACACATAGAATTTGTTGAATAAATCCATTCTTTATCCAATAATTTGAAGGGCTACCTTATTATATACTAATTTATGTATATAATATATATTATGTGTACATATTTATATATAATAATATATCCTATGTGAATATATTAATATATAATATAGATTAGTACTGAGTTAATAATATAATATATATGAATTTTTATTATTCTCCTTGAGTAGTGAGCACCATGCTATTGTGATTACCACAGGTTTATGATAAATTATAAACAAAGTACTTAGTAAAAGAAGAGTCATTCTTACTCTCTTAGGACTTTTTCTCATTGACTCATCACATGAGCTTAAGAAATACTTTGTGAAATTTGAGAAGAAAAATCCTGGAATGACATCTGCTGGGCTACCATTAAAACTTTAAATGAAGGTAAAAATTAATATGTTTAGAGTATTTTTCCCCATCCAGGAAGAGAGTCGTCTTCCTTTTTTAAAAAGTACTTTTATGCCATTCAAGGAAGTTTCGTAGTATTTGCCATATGGCAAATGCATTTCTTTTAAGCATGTGTGCATACTGTTGTGAATGCAATATATTTTTGTTTTATTTGAAGTGGTAATGGCTGTTTATAGGGCAGTTTACTTTTCATACCATTAATTTTTTAAGTTTAATGATTTTTGTGCAATTTCTTTGTCACTGACCTCAATTTCTTTCTCTGGCATGCTCCCTTGTCATAACTTTCTATTTTGGGCTGGAAAATAATATATCATGTACACACAATGATTTCGGCTCCCCTTTGCCCATAATAATCTTTTCTACTCTTCTTGACTTGCTGCCTTATCTAGAATGTCCAGAAGAAAAACAGTAAATTTTGAAGGCAAGCGTATCTATCGTGTTCCTCATTTTAATAGGAACGTCTCTGATATTTCACTGTTCAGTATATTTTGATACATATTCTGGAAGTAGTGGTGTTAAGGAAGTATCCTTCTAATCTCAGGTCTAAGTGTGTTTTCAGTTCTCCTGGGCTCCTACGTAAATAACTTAATCCAAGATAAAGGAAACAGCATGAGTTTCAAGTTGAGGACCATGTCAGTAAAACTAGAGTTGTCAGACATCCTGTACCTAACGGATTATCCTGTATTTCACAAACAAGTGCGTCAGGATGTATAATCATTCTACATTGGATTTCGATCTGGCTCTACCGATGACACCTTTTAGCCCCTAATCTTCTCCTTGCCAGTAGTAATATGCTCCATGTTCACAGAGAATAAAATATGGCAGCCGTAACAAAAAAGCAAACATGTACACAAAGCTGTCGCATAGTCGGGGCTGGGTTTGTTCAGGTCGCGTTCCAGGTCTGCTGTACCCTCGTTTTTAAATCCTATAATCAATACAATCCTGGGCGCAGTTGTGGACTTCTCGTGCGTTGGAGAAAGGAAGAGGAATTCGGGTCCTTTAGGTTTTATGAAATCCTGGCTCTGGAGAACACCTGAGCATATCTACTGAGCCATCTAGTGGCTGAAGAGTGTACGTGAAACAAACAAAATAAACCCGGAAAACGCACCCCCAGGGGCGTGGGTTTCAATTTCAGGATAGACATGAGTGGCAGGGCCTCACTGAACCTCCCCCCACCTCCCCAATCAACAGTCCTCCAAATCGACAATGGGAGGCACTGACTTCTGATCTGCAAGGGATGTGATCAGTGATTGGAAGAACATTCCAGACGCATGCTTAAGCATATACAACGTAGGCATGCGTTGCCCTGACCTGTGATAAAACAATCACTCCCTAAAAGAAAGACAATGTAGGCTAAGGCGGCACCAGATTTAAGTCACCACCAACATGATCGAGAAAAACATGAGTAAAGAGGAGCCACCAGCATGAGTGGGTACAATGCACGAACCATGATTGCTAAGAGGAATTATAGTTAGGAAAAAAATGCATTCCTAATAAAGGTGAAATCCATGGTCCTTAGAGTATCCCACCAGGTTTGGACAGTGATAAGATTACCAATGCTAGCTTTCATGTTTTCCTTGAACTTTTTCTACTGTCCACATACAGGACAAAAAAACAAAAAAACAAAACAAACGAACAAAAAACCGAAGCAAACCAAAAAAAGAAAAAAAAAGAGTTAGTCCTGATCATAGCTGAGAAGGCCGAAGAACAAAGATAAAGCAAATTGATAGCTTTCAAATGTTAATAGGGTTTGTCACCTCTGAGAGTGTGTAAATTAAAGACATCTGTCTGGTCTCAAATAAATTCCAAAAATCCCAAACTAATTGCTTCATATACACAATGCGAAACCTCAGAATTCCATGCAAAAATAAACCTTCGTTTAGAAAATAAACTTCATACAATTATGATAAAAGAAGGCTTGTCAATAAGCCAGCGCTTAATACAGAAGGATTATTTTGAAATAAACTTCTTCAGAGCTCGTTAGAATTGGAAAGAACTGTGAAAAAGGATCTGCCTCCCCAGGTCCTTAGGTATGCGGCGGCCTTCGGGGAAGCTTAGCTGTAAGGAATACAGGTTTACATCAGAAGTCTTTGTTGATTTTCTGGCAATTTTATCCATTTATAACACACAAAAGGAAACGAACATTTTTTTTTTCTTCTCCAGCCTCTGAAAAATAAGTAGAGATACAGCAAAATCATTCCCAGCAGAAAGGCCGTATGAATCACACCATTGCATCTCCCATCTTTGGAGGAACTGTTTCTTCCTTTTATCTGCCCATTCCAAAAGGCGGTTGGCATTGTTTGTAAGATGAATGTCCATAAAAAGGCTATTTTCAATTTTCTACAAATGGACAAACATTGGCGAAATCTTGTCTAGGAAGTATATTCAACTATTAGGAATACTTTTGTATGGTTTCGTACCATGGACAGAATGAGAGTTCTTTCCATGTTGTTCTAACTCAGACACTCCGAAGAGTCCTGTATGGTCAGAACTAATTTTTCTTTTTTTTAGATTTTATTTATTTATTTGCGGGGGGAGCGGGGGGAGAGGAGGGGCAGAGGGAGAAACAGATTCTCTGCTGAGCAAGGAGTCCCACCTGGGACTTGATCCCAGGACCCCAGGACCACGAGCTGAGCTGAAGGTAGATGCTTAACCGACTGAGCCACCCAGGCGTCCCCACAGCCAGAACTCTTAATGGCATGAAAAAGAGCCTAAACTTAAATAAGTTCAGGCAAAACAAGAAAGCGCATTGACGCATGTAGATCAGCTGCAGGAAGGGCAGAACCTTCTGGATTGGTGGAATTCGCGGGGCAAGGGGTGTAGGTGGGATGCTGCCCAGACTCATGGCTAGATTCTGCGTCAGGCTGAGTATCTGGTTTCTTTACTCCTGTTGCATGGTTTTCCTTACAACACCAGAACCAAGTCTCCAACCATTTCTGATCTTATGTCCTTCAAGCTTCACTTCGAAAAGACATTACTTAGTGCAGCTCGAAAGATCTCAAGGAACGACTCTTACTGTGTTAGCTGTTTTCGGCTTTTCCTCCAATCACTGTGTCTGCAGAAGGAAGTCTGGCAGAAGCTAGCAGTCACCATCCTGACCCTACATTAGATTAGGGTGAGTGGGATGGGCTGTCGACACTGCAAGATGAGGACGCAGCTACTCCCTGGGGGAGGGAGAGCTGCTCACCGATTTCTAGCCTGAGCGCCCAGCGACCACAGCAAAACAGCAGAATGGCAATGACATAGAAAAGTCTGCCGACTCACTGATTTCTCCTGATTTCTGATAAGGCGCTGTCTAGCAAGGCAGGGAGGAGCTGCCAGCTATAATCTAAGCAGAAGGGGTTACCATCTTTGCATTTAGGAAGAGGGATCGGGGTGGGCCAGAAACTCCTCCAAGAAAACCTCGCTCTCCAGCTCATTACTTTATCCCAAAATCCTGGTGTGGAAACCTAGAAATGGCACTCATTCTCTTTGTGCTCGTGCAGAAACAACCGCCTACACCCCACCCCCACCTCCAAGGGAGATGGTTATTTTTGGAATTTGCTAAGGGGAAGGGTTCATTCCCAAAAGTGCAGAAGAGATTCATTATGAGTTTTCAGAATAGTTTGTTACCCGCTACCCTCTCTTCCTGGTACGCCTCCATGACCCCTCAAAGGCGAAGACTCCCGCCTGAGAACTCGCTCTACTCCACGATGGAAGAATCCAGGTCTCTGATGAGAATCCGTCATGATCACTCAGGTTCGCTGCGTGTTTAAGTAAGTACTGGTGGGAAATCTCCGGGATGTCCCAGAATAGGGTTGTTTCTCATTCCTCTGAGATATGGCTTCTTCTCAGAACTAACCCCAAGCGCCTCTTAGGAAGCTTGGCCACATACGTGCGGCCAACATTGCCCTTGTCTTGAGACAGACCAGATGTGAGCAGCTGTCTCTGCTGAAGGCCTACAGCAGACATGGGCCCACTCCGACTCCACGTCACTCTGTCACATCCTCCCCCCTGCCTCTGCCACTGTCCCGTCTGTAGCTTCAACTGTCCAACTCGATGGGGAAACAGTTGGCTAAGCTCCTTGGAAGGTCAGCAAGCCTCTTCTCTCTGGTTCATCAGGATCTTTCAAGATGGCCTTCGGTCAGATCTTGCCAGTTGAGAGCCCTCTCTCTGGACGAGTTAGAGAAGCCAGAGTCTCTCTATAAAGCACAGAAGCAGAGGGTCCTCTGTGGTATTGAGCCATTTCAGTTGAGGCCACGAGTAATTGATGTTAGGATCAGGCTTTTTCTCTTCGCCCCTCTAAAAATGCAGGGCCCACAGTGCCCAAATGAGAACTTCCCTTGTCTGCTTCTACTCTCCCACTGGATAAACTCTCCTTTGTTTACCTCGGTAAATCATCTCTCTCTCTCTCTCTGCTTCTCTGAGTCACACTCTGGTCTCAGTAAAAATTTGGCTCTTCAATTTTAGTCTTTTTACTTTGTAATCCATGTGTAATGACAATTACAAGCTGTAAAGTTAGATTCGGATACCTCCCAGACAGGCCCTTCAGGGAGCAGGGACAGAATGGCTCAAGCTAGAATTCAAATGGGCAAAGAAAATGGGCTTTCTTTATTCTCTCAAATGCATCCAGTCTTCCTCAAAAGCTCTGCCCATTCTGTAGCCAATCTGATGCCTTTCAGGTATAATCTGCTGCTGTACTGAAGGTGATGGTGGTGGTGGTGGTGGTGGCTATGGTGGTGGTGGTGATGTTGGTATTGGTGGTGATGGTGGTGGTGGTGGTGCTGTTGGTGTTGGTGGTGATGGTGATGGTGGTGGTGGTGGTGGCGACGTTGGTGTTGGTAGTGATAGTGGAGATGGTGGTGGGGGTGGGGGTGGTAGTGGTGATGTTGGTGTTGGTAATGATGGTGGTGTTGGTGTTGATGGTGATAGTGGTGGTGGTGGTAGTGGTGGTGATGTTGGTGTTGGTAGTGATGGTGGCGGTGGTGGTGGTGATGTTGGTGTTGGTAGTGATGGTGGTGGTGGTGGTGGTGGTGGTGATGCTGGTATTGGTAGTGATGGTGGTGATGGTGGTGGTGGTGGTG
>CM052891.1:46136944-46187109 GCA_028534135.1 Potos flavus
ACATCTCTTTGAGAATTAGCTCCCCTAGGCTGTCCCCATACCTACAGTCTGAGCCTGACACTGACATGAACACAATGCTGGCATCTGTGCCAGACTAGAAAAGGTGAAATTCGCTATATCTTATTCCTCTAGATCTGAGAAATTTGAAAACGGAGGAGGCAACCTCAGTTGACCTCAGCCAGTTCATCTTCCTGGAAAGAGCAAGGGATGTCAACAACAGTGAACCAGCTTCAAGTATTATTTGATTTTGTAGAAGTCACAGAATCATAAATCAAAGAGGAGAAGGAAGATTAAAACAATAGAATCATCTGCATAATTGAACCAGAGAAGCATCTGAGAATTATCAGCAGAGGGTATTGGAGCTAGAGGAGTGGATGAGGTTATCAAAGAAGATCATACAGATTTAAGAGAGGCACAGAAAAACGTGGGGGAGGAGGGCAGTGTGGGAAGAGGTTATGAGGCAGAGCTAACAGTGAAAGGGGCAGGAGAACTGAGAAGCAGTAGGGTCGTACAACCCGAGGGAGGAGGGCTTTTCTGGAAAAGAGGTCTCTATAGTGGCAAGTGCCACAGATCAAATATGGTAAGAACTAAAGATAGTCCATGAAATCCCACGATGAGAAAGGGATAGTTTTCTAAGAATTTAGAGATTAGGGGCCCCTGGGTGGCTCAGTCAGTTAAGCATCTGTCTTTGGCTCAGGTCATGATTCTGGGGTCCTGGGATCAAGTCCTGCATTGGGCTCCCTGTTCAACAGGGAACCTGCTTCTCCCTCTTCCTCTGCCCCCTCCCCCCATTTGTGCTCTCTCTCTTGCTTGCTCTCTCAAATAAATAAACAAAAATCTTTAAAAAAAAAATTCAGAGATTAGAGACAGCTCAGAGTAGTTTGAAATGAATTGTATTCTAAAATAAATGGTACATTGTATGTTTAGTCCTCTGTCCATGGCTCTAATAAATTACTACAAGGTCAGTGGCTTGAAACAGCACAAATTATCTTACAGGTCTGGAGGTCAGAATGGATCTCCCTGGCCTAAAACCGAGGTGTATTCAGGGCTGTGTTCCTTCTGTCTCCCTTAGAGCGTTCATTTCTTTATCTTCCTAGCTTCCAGAGGCCACCTGCATTCCTTGGCTGGTGGTGCTTTTCCATCTCTCTCTGACTCTGACACTTCTACCTCTCTCTTCTGGTTTATAGACTTTTGTGATTCTATTGGGCCTACTCAGACAATCCAGGATTCTCTCCCCATCTCAAAGTCAGCTGGTTAGTAACTTAATTCCATCTGTAGCCTTGATTTCCCCCACTCCTTGTCAGAGAATGCAATGTGTTCCCAGGTTCTCGGGATTAGGACGTGAACCTTGGTGGGGGGCCATTATCCTGCCTACCACCTTCTCCAGCTTGATTTTTTTGGACCTAATTGTACATCTTAAGAGATTTACTGTATGCACTGTGGAGTCAGGGATGACATTTAAGACAGTTAACAACTAGTATGGAGGAAGTCAACGGACCAAAATATGCTGCCTATAGTGCCGAGGGCCTCCTGTTCTTTGGAGCAACATCAGTTGCTGTATTATGAGGGATCTGCAGGGCCTTGGAAATGGGGATGCTAAAGATGGTGTGGGGGGCACAGCAAGCGGAGGGTACTTGGGGAACTAGAGGCAGAAGCTCTCTATCAAACAGTATAGAAGCCTATCAATATTTTTAATAGCTGATAGAACCCAGCCCATTGGATGCCAGCTAAGCATCAGCCCTATACGTATGTTGTATGTCTACATACATGTAAATGCATGTGGAAGGAAAATCACTCAATTGCTATAGCAGTAACCACAAACGGGGCTGCCGGTACTACAAAGACCTGTCAAAGGCACTTGGGGTTTTCTCTTGGCATTTTTATTTCTTACAGAGAATCTATTCAGATGTTGTTACGTACTTCAATTTAAGACTGAAAAGGGTCTGAGAAATCAATACCAACAGTAGTGGTTTTCTCTGAGGAAGAGCCTACGCTTGGGGCAGGAGAATATAAGTGAAAGAATATTTGAAGTATGAGCTCTATATGAGTTGCTTGAATTTTCAAATGTATAGGATTTTTCATGTGATTGGACAAATTCTAAAATGTGTCCGTTCAAATGCATCAATTCTAAAATGTATAGAGTGCACAGTAGATTCAATTTTTTTAAAAAGATTTTGTTTATTTATTTGAGAAAGGGCAAGAGCGCATGATTGGGGTGAGGGGCAGAGGGAGAAGCAGACTTCTCGCTGAGCAGGGAGCCTGATGTGGGGCTCGATCTCGGGACTCCGGGATCGTAACCAGAGCTGAAGGCAGACAATTAACTGACTGAGCCACCCAGGCACCCCTAGATTCAATTTCTTAAAAGAATTTTATATAGGACAAAGGTGGCATTTTATTTTAATTTTTAAAGCTAATTTTTTTGTAGTAATCTCTACACCCCATGTGGGGCTCCAACTCATGACCCCAAGATCAAGAGTCACATACTCTTCCAACTGAGCCAGCTGGACACCCCAAACAGTGACATTTTAGATTACTTGGGCAAAGTATGCACTTTTCATTAAATGCTTCCGAAATTACTATATTTCTGCTTAGAAAATAAAGCTTTAAGTTCTCAAAGAAATGAATTCCAGGCTTAGTTAAGGAATTAAATAGAAAAGCAAAATTATAGGCAAATATAAAAGTGCTTATTAATTTCTGAATAGAGGTAGCCTTCTTTTATTATTTTTTAAAGATTTTATTTATTTATTTGAGAGAGAGAAACAGAGATAGCAAGAGTGAGCACAAGCAGGGAGGACAGGGGGAAGCAGGCTCCCCGCTGAGCAGGGAGCCCAATGTGGGGATCGATCCCAGGACCCTGGGATCATGACCTGAGCTGAAAGCAGACACTTAACCGACTGAGCCCCCGCCTGTGCTCCTAGGGGTAGCCTTCTAAAACATGACCCAAACAGAACGTGTAAATGGGAAGTCTGACTATATTAACATGGAAAACTTATTTATATGGGAAAAGATATCATAAAGAATAATAAAAGGCCAAAAAAGACCCATTGAGACACATTTAAACATAAAGAATTAATAACCAGATGAATATAGGGAACCTCCAATCACTAAGAAGGCGGACCATCCGAAAGACAAATTAACAAAGGACACAGAAGAAATGCAAACAGCCAATGAACACATAAAAAGATGCTCAATTTCTCTTATAATTCAGCAACACAACTTAAAATACCACTGAATTGTTTCCCTCTTAGCTTAGTAAAATAAAAGTGGCCATTAATAGCCAGTAGTGGCAGATGTGAAGCAAATTCTTCTATAGCATTGCCATTGGTTTATCCATTTTGGAAGATAATTGAGAAATATTTATTACAGAAGGGAGATATAGTCTTATCTTACTAGGAAATAATTTCATCCTACTTGGTTTAAAATAAAATAAAATAAAATACAAAATGAAATAAAGTAAAATCATATCCCTAAAGGTACAAATATATGTAATTGTACAGGAATGGATCCAGAAGGATCCACACCAAAATAGTACAAGCAGTTAAGTGCGAGGTGAATGGTCTTGACGTAGGTCATAGGGCTTGGGAAGAGGTGGCAGAAAAATCAAGGGAGTGTTTAGTTTTCCCTTATTTTTTGGATTTTTAGAGTGAGAATAGAATCCACGTGTTTCTCGTGAAATAAAAAGAACAAAACCACTATTAAATTGAAAATTCGTATTACATGTTTATGGAGGCTTGAGAAGACAGTAGCTATCTGAATCCTCAGACCCCAAAACTTGAGCTCCAAGCCCTGCAGCATTCATGCCATGAGACCTTGGGAAAATCATTAAGGAACTCTGAATGTTCATTTCCTCACCTGTAAAATAGAGATTGCATAACTGCCACATTATTGTTCACAGTTGTTTGAGGAACTAAATACAATAACTACATGGAATGGGTTTTACAATCTATAAAGTACTATTTCAATGTCAGCTAGAACTGTTACTAATTATGTGGATAATTTTCCATTAACATCTAGTGACTGATGAATATTTGAAAAGCTGTATTTCCAAGTGAAATGCAATCTGCTTCATGTAGATTATGGTTACTTTGATTGTTTCTTCCTTCTAACTATCCCTGTCTGCCTCTCTTCTTCCCTTCACTCTTCCTTTCTCCTTCCCTCCTTTGCTCTACCTTCCTGGTCCAACAACTATCAAGAGTCTGGTTTATAAACCCCACTACTGTTTCAAGAATATAATTTCATGTACATAAATATGTCCATTAATTCTGTATGGCTGTCAGCATTGTTCCTTGTGGATATTTTAAAGACATTAAATACGACTTATAAATTACAGCCTCTGACTCTTTCTTTGAGTTAAATTTACGACTACAAAGCCTGCAAAAGCCTATGGTTCCCATGTTCCAGGAACCACTTTTTAGGCGAGAAGCTTTGGAACAGGAATGAATATTTATTGATCCCTTATTACATACTATATATCTTTACATACATTCTTTCAATTCTTAAGATAACCAAGTATAAGTTTTATCTCCTCATTGTAGAGCTTATGGAACTGGCCAACATTAGGTTATTCTGGAAGCTCTTCACTTCTCGTGATGAACACGCTGAACCAAGCCACCATTGCTTGCCTACTGAATGCAGCAATGTCTAACTGGCCCCCTGGGCCCCCTCTTGCCCCCTATAGTCTCTCCCCACATTGTATCAGAGTGAGGTCTTGTCACCTCTGCCCAAAGCCTTCTTGCAGCTTGTCACCTTGCTTAGAGTTAAGAATCCTACAGAAGCTGCAAAGGCTGGGCACATTCTGGCCACTGCTACCTCTCCGACCACCTTCTGCCTCCTTCACTCCATTACTGCCACACTGGCCTCTGTGGGCTTCCAAGGCCGCCCTAGCCATGCTCCTGCCAATGGCAATCAGCTGTTTCTTCTGCCTGAATGTTCTGCCCTCGGATGTCCTCAAGTCACATTCTCCTTTCCTTCAAATCTTTTTGCAAATGATACATTCTCAGGGACGTTTACCACAACCAGCTGTTGGCTTCTAGAACACCGCATATCTCTCCTTTAGTAAGCATCACTTACTGACACATTCACTTATTTTGTCTGTCTGCCTTTCCCCCAAGAAGGTGTAAGCTCCTTGAAGTCAGAGGATTTTTTTTGTCTTTTTTTTTTTTTTTTAAAGTACTGAGTACCCAGAATAGTGCCAGGTGCATAGCTAGTGCTTAGGAAATATTCAGTGAAAGAATAAATAACTCTTCAAAATCTATTTAACCAGTAAGGAGTGGATATAGAGTCCAAACAAATATCTAACACCAACCAGTGTATTCTTTTACGCCAAGCAGCCTCCAAGAGAAGCCCGAAAGGATCAAGGTCCATTACAGGAACTACTGCTAGAAATCTGAAAGAATAACTGAGCAATATCCTTCTCTGCAGCAGGAGTGAAAGGAAAAAAGATGGTCTGTGTGTAGAACCCAGTGGCTCTACTTCTGCTTGGGGGGGGAGATCTGGGAGAGGTGGAGGGAGTTTTGTTCCACTCCCAGCACTTGGACCCGGAAGATAGAATGTACAATCAGATAAACAGACACCTGCCCTCCACACTCGGAGACAGAGAACCAGATGTGGTAGTTTTCCTATCACTCAGAAAGACCTTATTTTTCTCCTGATTTAATTTAAACCTCTCCTGCCTGGACATAACCTCTAAGAGAGAATCATGAGGAGAGGACCCATACACCAGGAAAAGATATCAAGGAAGGAAAATAAATAGCCAAGTGTTTCAAAATGCCTTTGATTCATATCAAGTTCGAATGACTTCGGCAGTTATTAGGCACACAGCCTGGAATTATTTAGGGGTATCGTTTCTGTCTATAGTCTCCCCTTTCCCTAAATCATGTACACTCCTGCTTCTTCCACAGTAAGCTTCCTTTGAAAGCTGATAGGGCCAGTTGCAGCAGGTTAGGCAGACCCAGAGGGCAGAGTCAGAACTCCTCTGGAAGCCATCTCCGTTCTTCAGGAGGAAACACGGCTCATCCGTTAAAAGTCCCAGAAACCAGCCTGTGAATTTTTCTCCAAGGCCATTCCACCCTTACGCATCTACCATCAAGTACCGTATTTCACGTCTTTTGTTCCTTTTATATATCAAATTGTGACAAATGCAAGTGGAAACGTTCCAGGAAAAATAAGTTTATCTGCACAAACCCCTATGGTACCCCATGGCAATTTATTATTTTTCAATTAAATTTACTGCTAGTTGGCAGTTGCCCTAGTTTAATTTTCTGCTGTTTGTTTACTGAACAGGGAAACACATAATACAAAGCATAATAAAAGTCAGATTGAGTTAATTAAATGTGGAACCAGGAAACTCTAACTCTGCCTTTTGAACAGTTTTCTCATTAGATCTCTTTGAAAAATATCATTTTTAGCTAAATTTATTTTGACATTTGCAATATATTATTTATTCAGGTCACATTTTCTTTTTCTACAGCCCCAGGAAGGGAGGTGACATTAGTTCACGCTAGTTTTGTTGGGGGATGGTGGGGCTGACTAGGTAGTGCTGGGACACCCAAACATTTAGATCAATTTGGAGTTCTTCTGTGGGCAAACAGATACGGTGCTGTCATCTTTCCGTAAGGTTGTGGTGGGAATAATGACCAGGACACGTCAAGAGGGATCAGAGAACAGACTCTGTAATTAGATTGCTTCATTTCAAGACATCTTAAGAAACTCTTTGATACTAGTCTTGTGATCACAGTGACTTCTGTGGGCAGAATATCAGCATCTCAAAACCAAGAGCAAGAAGAACAAAATGTAAACTTCTAAGACATTGCTTTTAGGGAGTAGGGTAAGGAATTCATAAATGTATAAAAAATCAGTGGCATTTCTTGGGTCACACCTGTCATGTGGATATAAAATATATTTTAGTCTATATCTTCAAAAGAATTAAGAACTTATGACAGAAAGTTGAATAAAATTCAGTTCATCTTATGGGATTTAACCTCATATATTCAATTAGAGTATATATTATTTTCCAGGCTCATGGTTGATTTTAATATGTGCTAGAGTTATTTAGAAGTATAATTTTCAAAGAGAACCCTCCGGGAAGCTCTAAGAAATTCTGTTGTAATAGATAGCAATCTCATTCAAAAAAAGAAAAACTTTCTATTATTTTATTAATGATAATACGTTTTAGTTCTAGAGCCATACAAATAGGCTTCTTCAAGTATTATACATTTTGCATAAAGTGAAAGAGGCACTTTGTGCAATTTTCATTTGGAATTAAAATTATAATTTTTGTCCAACTATTAACATTATTAAAGTATTAAAATGGTATTTGGAGATTCCTTGTTTACTCTTTATTATCTATATTTACCTTTATCAATTTTTAAATTTTTGTTATCCCAAAGTAATAAATGTTTATTATAGAAAAGTATGGAAAAACTGGAAAAGTACACACATAAGAAAACTGAATTTATACTTAATCTCCCACAGCCATAGGAAATTTGTATTTGGCTTTTGCTGTGATATCTGACAATAATTTTATACGTTCATATATAAAAATTTATTTTAGTTATACCTATTTTAGGTTTAATTTATATTAACTTAGTTATACCTGTAATCAATTTTTTTAAATCTCAAACAAAACAAAGTTAATATTCTTATACAATCCAACCCTTCTCTGCATCCTCCCCCCACCTCAACCAAGATTCAGCTTTTTGTGGATAATTCCACAATTATTGTCAGAACCAATGGGCGGCGCCTGGGTGGCTCAGTGGGTTAAAGCCTCTGCTTTCGGCTCATGGTCGTGATCTCAGGGTCCTGGGATCGAGCCCCGCATTGGGCTCTCTGCTCGGCGGGGAGCCTGCTTCCCCCTCTCTCTCTGCCTGCCTCTCTGCCTACTTGTGATCTCTCTCTTTCAAATAAATAAGTAAAATCTTTAAAAAGAAAAAAAAAAAGAACCAATGGTGTTCATTTTATGTATTCATTTCCAGATATTTTTACAGATAATGACAAATATACATGCACATGTAGAAGTAGTTATGTTTTCTCTTATTGGGCTTTTGTTCGCTTGTTTTTAAGTAGGCTCCATGCCCAGTGGAAGAAAGGGAAGAAGGGAGGGAAGGAGGGAGGGAAGGAGACAAGGAGGAAGGAGGGAAGAGAAAATCTTAAAAAAAAAAAAAAGAAAAAGAGGAACAAGTTCTTAGTGCAATGAGTTTGTCACTGGGTAGATCTTTAGTAGAGTTCCATCCCGCAGATGGTAAAAAGTATTTCAGTCATTTTTCTCCTGGCAGAAAACAGGTGATCAGCACAGTTCCTTTATTTTAAGACTTAAGTTCAGGTGGTGAAAGTCGAGCCGGTGAGTCAGAAACGGAAATAAGGAAATCTGGGGTAAGGAAAGCTTGAGAGATTTGTCCAGTGAACAGTCTGGCGGAGAGCTGAGTGGTCCACGAAGCTAACAAGTTGGGGGTAGAAAACCCTTTACTCGGGCAGGGATGAAATCTGAAATAGAATTATTCTCCAGAGCACACTATTGATTAGGACTCCACTCATTTGGATTCTAAGAAAGAGCCTAAGTTTTTTTCACCGGATTCTCTCAACATAGCCCCTTATGAATTTATAAAGAGCCTCTAAAATATTATTTAATAGATGACTGTCCTTGTAAGAATATGACCGGTTTTAGCAGAAAGGCCTCAGAAACGCTCATTTAAAAAAAAAAAAAAAGTCCCACTTGCGGGTTTTACGGACTCATCTAATTCCAGATGACGTGAACAGTCACAGTGTTGTTGGTTCTGTAAAGCTTCATATACTTTCGTTGCAATTTGTCCTATAGAGCATGTGTCCTACTGCTATTCCTGGATAAGGACATTTTAAACTTGGGGATTAACTCCTTTAGAAGTATTCCATTGATAGTCTGCTTTTACATAGAGAAGTTTTCCGAAATATATTAACTGGAAAAAAATTAATTTTCTTTTGAGAACCGTGGTTAATTTACGAGTCTGACACGCTGCACCTACCTAATTAACTGTAACTTCTGCTTTTTCTTTCCACCCTCACATTGTCACAGATCGACCAGTGGAAACACCTTTAATTTGGTTTCTTGTACCTTTTTAACATCATCTCTGAACTTAAGAACCTTTGATCCCAAGCAACAAGATATTCAAGCTATGAAATTATCTCCACTCCAAGAATGCCTAGTTTTTCGTAATTGTTTCTCTTGTTTCATTTTGTTGGGTTTTTGTTTTGTTTTGTTTTAAAAGATTTTATTGATTTATTTGAAAGAGTGGAAGTGAAGATAGATCACAGAGGGAGGAGAAACAGACTCCCCGCTGAGCAGGGAGCCTGATGTGGTGCTCGATCCAGGGACTCTGGGATCAAGACCTGAGCCAAAGGCAGACGCTTAACCGACTGAGCCACCCAGGTGCCCCTGATTTGTTTTTAGTGGCGGACTTTACTAGGGGCCACAATTGAGGAACCACGTACAGATATCATACTGTTTCACGTGAATACTGGTGTCCTTGAGTCCTAAAGTTCATATTTCTATTCTGTACGTCCTCTTCAGGATCTATATTCACGTCTTCTTGCCTCCAGGCTTATGTTTAACCCATGTAAGAGCTCACCATATCCCAGGAAGATGGCTGCACTTCCTGCTTCCAGTAGGAAGTGACTAAAGTAATTATGGCACCTGGTGAACACTCACCAGCAAGAACTGGAGGAAAAATTTGTGCTAGTGAATCCTCAGAGCATTGGACTGGAGAATGAGGTTGTGGAATACAAGACCAGTGACACTTTATTGACAGGGATGCACCCTCCAGGGACGCCAGTTTAACGTCCTGACAAAGCCACCTGGGAAGGATTCTTCAACACTGGTGGGAAGACCTTTTGAAGCTTGGTCAAAAAATGACCGACAACATATGAAGTAGAGGTGCTAGAAGCGCCTTAATATGATATTAAGGAAGATATCAGAAGGTGCACGGAAGTGGGGATGTTCGAACAAACTCATCATATGAGATCAGAAAATCCACCAACTGATAATACGCTCCGGGAGGAAGGGGCCTCTGAGGACACTTCCACCTCCAGGCAATGAGAGGGTGTCTGCCTTAGTAGGTGGGGACGACAACATATTTGGCCCTTTTGTGTCAGTGGGAATGACAGGTGTGGATGATGGCAGCACCAGGCAATGATCCTTAGCCATCAGAGACAAAGTGGTTGTTATTACTACCATGGGTAGAAAAGGAAGAAGGTAATAAGAGTGACTAACTCTGTCAAGTGCTGAAAGATCACGATGTCCCAAGGGACAAGACCTATAGACTGCCAACTGGGAAAGATCACGATGCCCCGAGGGACAAGACCTATAGACTACCAACCGGAGTGTTACTGAAATTGTAAAAAAAAAAAAAAAAAAAAAAAGGAAAATAAATGAGGGGCACTGAAATTACGTAGGACATTAGCTATAATGGAAAATCGAGATCTCTTAGCTGGTTTCCAGATTTAAGTCAGATTGCAAACGTGGAATTATTCATGAAAGTGGATACCAGCCTTCCGAGTAAGAACTCTAAAGCATCATCACAAGCATATCCCGTCAGCACTTCCCAATGCTCTTCCTAAATAAGCTGCAGCCATTCACCAGGGTAACCATACACCGGGGAAATGGGCATACCCAGCTTTTAAAAGGATAGCTGGACAAGGAGTCTTAACTAACACTGACATCCGGTGGCCTTAAATGTCAATATGGGCCTCCAGTTAAAGTATATTCCAGCACATATGAAAGCCTGGTAGGAAGGGAATCCTGCAAGGAGTCCAGAGTGACTGTCTAATTCCTAAGTAGGTAATTACGATGAGTATATTTAACAATGAGCAAACTCTCACATTGGTTCTCTAGATTATGCCATGAGAATCACGAATGATAAGAGAACAATAGGAGATCCAGAAATTACCCATTCCCCAGTACCCCAGTCGAGTTCGTAAATTAGACGAATCCTGCATACTACCAACATCAAAGACATTGAGAGAGTCAGGGCTGGTGGTCTCGCCCCATTCCCTTTTAATTAAACTGTCTAGTCCCAGCAAACACCAGACGAATCAAGGTGGATGAAAGTGAACTTCTGTAAGCCTAAAATCAGCCCCGGTTTCAGCTGCCATGTCAGATGAGAGATCTTTACTAGGACAGGACATCACAGTTTCTGGCATTTGGTATGTGGTTATCAACCCGGTGAATGTGTTCTTTGCCAAATCTATCAGTAAAGAAGAATCACAAGCAATTTGCTTTTATGTGAGAAAGACAGCAGTAAGTACAAGTTCACGCTCTTGCTCAGGGCTATGTTACTCTCTTGCTCTCTGCCATAAAATAATTTCAGGACCTTAACTGTCTTGACATTCTAAAGAACAGCCAAGTTGATCCATCATACTGATGTTACACAAATCAGATACGATGAGCAAAAGTGGCAGGGACCCTGAACTCTCTTAGAGAGCCAATGCTTTGGGGCATGTGGATAGATTTCTACTAAGGTAAAGGACATGTTATTAGAACTCGAACCCTCCACCACCAAGAAAGTGAAACAGAATGGAATGAAATGAAGTTAGGGAGGCCAAATTGTACAAAGAATTAGAAACCAGGGTAGGGAGTTTAGAATGGACTCTAAGTTACAATGGGGGAGCACTGGAAAGTTTAAATCAAGAAAGAAATGGGATTCGATTTCTTTTGCAAGCTTATTTTAATTGTTGAATGGATTATAAGAGGAAGAGAGAGGAGGAAGGCCAACTAGAAGCTATTGCTATCATCTGGGTAAAATAATGGTGCCCTTGACAAGGAGAGAAGCAGGAGAGATGAAGAGAAGTCACAAATTTGGCATCTATTTGGAAGGTAGAGTTTGCAGGACCTATTGCGATCTTGGATATGATTATTGAGGGAAAGACACTATCAAAGAAGTTGTTCAGTGATAAGTCCTGCTACAAGACTTGTATATAAGCCCAGAAAGACCTCAATATTAAAAACACCAGGTACTAATGTAACGTCTTGTGACTTGATTTCTTTGCCTATAAAATGAGAATAATAATAACGGCTACATCATAGAATTATTGTGAGGCTTAAAAAACCTGTATCTCCAAAACACCAGAAAAGAGCTTGATACATAAAAATACTACTTAAGTATTTAAGTTTCTCCTTCTCCTCCTCCTCCTCCTTCTTCCTCCTCTTCTTCCTTTTCCTCTTCTTCCTCTTCCTTTCCTTCTCCTCCTCCTCCTCCTTCTTCTTGTTATTATTATTATCTGTGATTATAGCTCCTCTCTCTTTCTAAGTGTTTTCCTTTTTCTACTTTTGTCTTCACTCATAGGGGTTTACTTCATTGTCTTATTTTTTCAAGTAAGATTTTTATTTTATTTTTCTTCTTCCTTTTAACTTTTCCTCTTTACTTTGGTGACTTCGCCTTTGCCTTATTTACATTAGCTTTTTGTCTTTAGACGTGTGAATATTCTCGGCCCCACCTTTGCTGTGCCTTTGACACGTTAACACTGACTATCCGACTCTGCTGGAAGTTAAGCTAGCGCTCTTGGACTGTAAGAAATTCTTCCTCTCACTAACAAGATATTATTTTGGCTTCTGAATTCTCAAGTAACAGCTCTCCTCCGGGCTCAAGGGCACCTGGTTTGATTCAAAGTCAAGCATGGTCGTCCCTCAGGTGGGAATGTCAGGGATTGGAGCGTGAGAATGGCTTGTCGTGGATTATGTCTCCCTTCCGATAGAAATTCCATAGCTGACCTAACTGCCCCAGAAAAAAAAGAACAGTTTATGTCTTAAAATCCATAACGCATTGGGAGTTGATCATTTTTTTTTTTTGAGATTTTTATTCATTTATTCAACAGACAGAGAGATCACAAGTAGGCACAGAGGCAGGCAGAGAGAGAGAGGGGGAAGCAGTCTCCCCTCGGAGCAGAGAGCCCGATGCGGGGCTCAATCCCAGGACCCTGAGATCATGACCCCAGCCGAAGGCAGAGGCCTTAACCCACTGA
This sequence comes from Potos flavus, assembly GCA_028534135.1. Classification (NCBI taxonomy): domain Eukaryota; kingdom Metazoa; phylum Chordata; class Mammalia; order Carnivora; family Procyonidae; genus Potos; species Potos flavus. Next base: position 46,149,932 of record CM052891.1, read on the forward strand.
GCCACCCAAGCGCCCCGAGTCGATCATTTTAAAGCACTCTGAAGAGAAGCCCAATGGCGCATCAGCGCAATGGATCGGTGTGTCGAACTCCATTAGATCTAGGAAACTAGAAGGCATTTTACAACGGATTCTCTGTGCCCATGACTCACGACAGTGCGAACTGGTGAGACCGTCCATGGACCATGCCTTGCTGAGCTGGCACGCCAAGATGGTGGTCCTCCTCAAGGAACTGGGAGTCGAACCAGATCTCAGATGAGCTCCAAAAGACAGGATGTATTTCCATTACAACCCTGATCTGTGAACAGAATCCGCTCTTCTACAGTGCCGTAGATTATACGTTTATTTCCCAAGGATTAGTTAGTGACTAGCTCTCTTAGCAATATGGCATTATTTTATTTTTTTTAAAGATATTATTTATTTATTTATTATTTATTTATTTATTTATTTATTTATGGGAGGCGGGGGGAGGGGCAGAGGGAGACAGAACATTTCAAGCAGACTCCGCACTGAGCACAGAGCCCGATGCAGAGCTCGATCCCACGACCCTGAGATCACAACCTGAGCCAAAATCAACAATTGGACGCTTAACCAACTGAGCCACCCAGGTGCCCCAGTATAATATTATTTTAACACTTCTGCATTGTTAGATTATTTCTACTCACTTGTCTCAGTAGATTTGATACTGTTCTCATTTCCTCCTATCCTGCTCTTTTCCAAGCGCACATTTGGTACTCAATCATAATCAAGGGCAATAATCATTAACAAAGTTTTCTAGTGAGAGTTCTATATACCAATAGAACCTGATCCTCAGAACTCAAGGAATATAAAGCCTCTAGAGGCTCAAGCAAGAATTCCCCCAGATCACAGTGGAGGTATGAGGTACACACTGGGACTAAGGTCAACATCAGAAGGGGAGTTTTCTACAAAGGAGGGAAGGTACCCACTGAGGCCGAGAGCACTTCATTGCCCTCGGGATCCTGAATACTCCTGAAAGCCAAGGGATGTTTCAGAATTCCCAAAAGTCCTACCAGTTAGCAACCTGGGGCACTGTCCCAGCTCATTTCACGTTGCCACAACAAACAAAGGAATGAAATGATATGTCATTGAGGTGATATCCCACAGCCGGGTCCAGCTGTAGCTCTATCTCATCTCCCCCCCACACACAGATGAAACTCTAATCTGGCACAGTAAAGCCAGCATAAATCTGAACTTCCTTAGTGTCTCTATCCGGACCTTCAATGTTTGAAGATAAACTCAAGCACGTTTTTGAACACATCCCTCCAGATTCCGACGCAAGATAAATAAATATAAGCCTCCCACTGGGAGGATGAGTAAAAAGAAAAAAAAATACCAAGAGTATGAAAAAATTAGGTAGTTCAAAAGAGAAGGTTTTTTGTTTTTTGTTTTTCGTCTTTAAAGAGAAGGTTTTGTAAAGGAGCTCATTCCTAGCGTGACGTCAGGTTCCATCTGAGCACAAAGCTCCAATCGGCCACCTCCAAGCAAGACGTTGGGCCATTTCAAGACTAAAGCACAAATCTAACCAGATGAAACTTACCAGGGAAGATCTAAGAGCCTGCCTTTGCATAGAAGGGACTGATTTCACAAATGCAGGAAATGTTCAGGTATGTCTCGGAAGCAGAACAGAAGTGGAAAGTCTTGTGAGTTTTAGCTGACATCTGCTCAAAATGTTTCAAACACCTGATGAGATCAGTTTTAAACATTTAGTACAAGCTTATGCCGGATAGGGAGAAGGAGAAAGGAGGCCACAATGTCACTCGTTACTGGCCTCCTCATTGCTGAGACCCACCCCTCCGAGCAGATTTAGACAAATGGGAGCCCAAGGAAGGAAAGCGGCCAAGATGGTGAGAAACATGTTTGAAGGCGGCGTGATGTCAGGACACTGTGGAACTCAGTGTGTTTGGTTTAGACTGGAGAGAACATGAAACCTATCTTCAACAATCTAAAGGGTTTCGGGGCACCTGGGTGGCTCAGTTGGTTAAGCATCTGTCTTCTGCTCAGGTCATGATCCCAGGACCATGGGATCGAGCCCTACATCGGGCTCCCTGCTCAGCGGGAGCCTGCTTCTCCTTCTCCCTCTGCCTGCACTCCACTTGCTTGTCCACTCTCTTTCTCTGTCAAATAAATAAGTAAAATCTTAAAATAAAATAAAATCGTTAAAAAAAAAAAACAGTCTAAAGGGTTTCCATGTGGAAGCAGGATTGTACTTATTTTGTATGGCTTGATGTGAAAAACGAGATAAAAAAATTAAGATGTATCAGTCTTCGTCAAAAAAGAACTTTCTATTGTAGCTATTCGAGATAAAGTAAGGGTTGGGATTTGCATGTTCTCTATTACTGGAAGAACTTAAAAATAGATTGGATGAGTATTCGCTCAAACATTGTTTGGAGCTGAACTCAACGGTCATTGAGGCTGTTGTATGTCTCCGATTGTATGAGTCTTGATTATGAGCCCTTGTGGGGCAAGTGCTATATTATGTGTCTTTATATTCTATTATGTGCCTTTCCCAGCTCAAGCATTTAACACAGTGGGTTGATAGATAAGACTAAATTTTTCTTTTTTTGAATCATCGGGGGTACTAAAGTTTTGCCAAGTTGTAAACAATCATTTCCAAGAAAAAACAAAACACACACACACACACACACACACACACACAAAACCGCCAAACACAGAGAAATTCCTAAAAGAAATATGAAAAGAGAATTACACCATTTGTCAATCCAGTCAGCAAAACCTCAACTAATTGTCAGATAACATCATAACCTTAAAATACAAACATCGTGATGGGATGGTGGGAAAAAACACCTCTTTTTGTTGCATTTTGCTATATAAGAGAAGCTCTTAAATCATTACTTTATAGCTTTATAGTTTCCTTTTACTTAACTTTTAAATAAATTTGTAGGATTTATTCTTGTGAAACAAATAAATTTATTAAAGGGCCTGATAGAACCAAGAATATAATTTTGATATTTTTAGTATTTTCAAAACAAAGCACATCCCTTTGTTTATAATAATTCACCATAAGCTCAAACTGTAATCTTCAACCTAAGAAGTAGTGACTTTGCTCATTTCCCTGAGCTCCTATTTGTTATCATAGACTTGGTCACGGAGATTAGCCTGATGGAAATAATAATCATTAAGAATTCCATATATTTATAAAGAAAACCAAATATTTAAAATTTTATTTTTCTAGGAAAACATGCAAAGAATAACTTCTACAGCAAGAAAACATTTTTAAGTAGACTTAGGAATAACGATTCAAATGCTATTATGCTTTCTTTCGTCTCCCTTTATAAAAGAGGAGAAAGTGATATGGCAGAGTCACAAACCAGAAACAGCCTAGATTCGCTTTGTTACGTGGCTTTCAAAAATATCCATGGTATTATTAAACCTTTGAATTGAATACCAGCATTGGAAAATCAGGAAAGTTCACATTTTAAAATGTGCATTTCCGTTGCACTTGAAAAATCCAAACGTCTCACCACACCGGGACCCCATTGCCTTAATGCAGCAACGAGCACTAATTAAGTTGTCCCCTCTTCCAAAAGTATATGCTCTTGCTAGTTTGCCAAGCACCCCCCGACCTTGTGTGGCATTACACCTGTCCTGTCTCATGCATGCGCATTCTTGCTGGCTTGGCCCCTCAATCACTGGATGTCTGCCCGTGAGCCCAACTACACACTTTTATCCATGTAGGAAGCATCTGGGTAACCTGAACCTCCCATTATTCCACTAGCCAGTTCTGTACAAATCCTTCCCTGTAGAGTCTAGAGGGTACAGATGTCTTCTAGAATGAAGGTGATTCTCAAGACCCACCATGAGAGCCCACCACAAGAATGCAAGAGACCTGTACTCCATACTGGCAAGCAAGGAGCTTGATCATTTTCCTAAGTGAGAAGACCTGAAATTGACCCTTAGGGTCCTTAGGAGTGCAGGGGAAATTGTCCCAACTTGCAATCTTTATCTATGTGACAATCACCAGCATCGGATGAGGTGAAGAGGGATAAGAGGGAGACCATTAATTACTTTGGCTTTGCAATGGCAAAGTTTGGGTTAACCATGAGGTTTGTCAATGACCTGCAGCCAAGTCCAACAAGAATATACCTGAAGTTAAAAGAATAGGGTTTATTACTCCTTTCACAAGGAAGAACCTACACCACAGAAAACTGTATGTGTGTGTGTGGGGGGGGGTGTCTCAGTAAGAGAATATTAGAAAGAACTCATTATAGGAATAGAGTTTTGGTTGGGGTTATTTGGGGAATGGTCTAAAGAAGCAAGGCTCCCCTCTAGCTTGGATGCTGTCAGAGAGTGGGGCGATTTTATGATTTGGTATTTTGTGGATGTCACCGTGACCTTGTTTTTATCTAAGATAAAATTAGGAAGTGGCCCTGTTTTGTTTCATTCTATCATTGTCTCAGCGTAACCTTGTCTGCGGTTGGTGTCCTGTGGAATTGTGTGCTCCGGGGAAACAAAGTGGCCTGGACGTGGGCATCAGACAGCCTTGGAATAATACTGAGGTCCAGCTGTGAACGTTAGGTCAGTCTTAACAGTGCTCTGGAGTATCCAAAACGCGGTCGTAGATATTAATCGGCTTCATGGTAAAACAAACGAAAGGCATTTTCACATGACTGCCTCTCATCCAGGGCTCAGTAACAGGCTGGAGGGTCCCAAGCTGACCTCTGTGCCTCTAAACCTCAGCTGCAGGGAAGGAATGAGCAGGATGAGGGGGTTCTCCTGAAATGCTGCTGGAAACATCTTCAGAAAGAATGCACATCTCCGTGGGGTTACGTCTTCAAGAAACGTGTCCTTTACCTTCCTACTTTCCACAGCAAGTGACCAGTAAGTAATTCACTCCAGAATCGGTGTTCTTGTGAAGAACAGAAGCTGTTTTCCAGAGAAGAGGGGACATCTTGAGGAAAAACTTGTCACACAGACAAATACAGACACAGAGAACAGCTTCCCTGAGCAGCTGACGCAGACGGTTCTCAGCTCTGAGGCCTCTGGCCAAGTGTGTCCACTTATGTGGGGGGTGTCTGTGGGGACAGGAAGTGGGGTGACGAGGACGCGTAGTAGGGGACCACTCTCTTGCCTACAAAACATCCACCAGAGTCAGGAGGAAATTCCACTTCTTTATAATTAAAATTTTTAGAAGTTTAATGAGTAGAAATTATTCGTTAATTGTTGGATTCCAGTTGGCATTAGGAGGCTTTGGAATGCTACAGAATCCCTCAGCCTAACGAGGCTCGCTCCAGGCCACCCTTGGGACACTGGGGGATGCTGGCTGTCGCAAGGTGCCTGGTGCAGGCCTCTACCTTGTGTTCTAATCCCAGGCCTGTTGTGGAGAAGGAAGAACACAGGCTCTGCTGTCAGGCGACTCTCCCTCGGTTCGAATCTGCTTGGCCTGAGATGTGACATCAATGTTCCACGCCACAGGTTTCCCCTCATCTGTGACACAGAAGATCCAATACACCTCCTTCAGTAGGTTTTTATTGTAAATGTTAAATGAAAGGATGCTTGGTTCAGGGTTGGCCTTCAACTGCTTGGTGAAGACACTCTCGGTATTCACCCACGAGTCCCTCGACGAATGAATGAATGGGGTGTAGCCACCAATCAGCATTAGACCAAAATCCTGTCTTGCCATTTCTTCTTCTGAAACCTGTTTTCTTTTGAAACTTGCTCATACTCTGGAAGGCATTCCAATCATTAAACACATTAACTCACTCCTTGCCTAGGACTAGCTTGGCAGGCATGACAACCCTTGAGTAGGTAGAATGCCTAGATGAGGAAGAGAGGAAAGAGACCATGGTAGAGTAAGTCACTTCCCATTTTTGTCAACTTTTCAATTTTGATCAGGGTGGACGTGACACCCAAACCCAATAATTATTCAGGACAAGTGACTGGCTTCCTGAATTTATTTTGGAAGCTATGTTTGCTTTCAACAACGAGAGCAACTGTGTTTACCTTACAGTAGGTTTATAAAGCTTTAAAAAAATGGGAATTACGAACACAGCGTAAACCCTCTAAAGGGCCCAGGTTTTAGCTCCCAGAGAAATTGAAGATTTCTTTTTCATATCACGATGTTTTAAAACTCTAATCAAAATCAAGTTCCCTGACAGCAGGGACAATCTCATCCAGCTGCTACTTCCTTCTCAGTCGGGGCCACACTTAAGAACCCATTTCCTTCAGTCATCAAGCTCACTCTCAGATTCTGCAGAAACGATTCTCCCTTCTCCTCCCACAGCATCCTCTGGCTTCCCAGTGAAATGAAGCCCTTTTTGATCTACAGCCCTAGCTGACCCAGAAGCATTTTCCATTCCACACTGTGCCAAAATATCGCTAGTTGGCCCGCCATTAGTCAGCTGAAAATTACCTCCGAATACTGGTCATAACCATCCACTTAATACGCTTCCGTCTCTTCTAAAATTAATTTTCTTAGGAGATTTTTAAACTTTCAGTTAGAATATCGTGATCCAAAGTTATATTTAAAAGGGTTGTCTTTCTATCCTATGATGCTTCTTATAATTGACGTGGGATTCGAATGGAGTAAATGTTATAGATTATCAGGAGATGCTAAGGAACACTGTGGGATCAGGGGAAGCTGGTAGGCAGTGTAGAAATACCTTACTTAACTCTCTGTTACTTCCCTTAACATTTCTGTATTTCAGGATTTTAAGATTTCATCTTTTAGCTCCATACATTTGGAAGCTTGATTATCATCTCTCAGTGAGGCATGTTGAAAGAAAATGAATTTAGGAACACCAGGAAGAAAACTTCCCACTTCTTGTGTATTATTTGAAATCCCACAGTGGCTATTCCATGGATAAGCAATTCCTGCTTGTAAAAATGGACACTTTGATCACATGCTTTGAAAGCAATTTGCACAAAGCCTTCCAGCTTTTGCTACATGGAGTCAAAGTTCCCACCAGAGTAGCCACAGAAGCACCACGGTTAGTGGGTTGGTTTTTTTCCTTTCTTATTTTTCTTTTTTCAGAGAATCCCAGCATGAAATCTTCTTCATTGTCTCTCCAACTAGGCTCCCACACTGTTCTGTCTTTTCCCTCGCTGGCAGCTTTCATCTTTTTCCATAAACACCTTTTCTTGTGTTTTCAAACACAGCGGCACATCTCCCATGCAAGAAGGGTGTGGGAAGATGTAGAAGGAAAAATTTGGGAGCCTAGTGTTAGGATCTTCCACGCTTAGCCCTTAGTGTGGGTATTCTATCTCTATAGTTCCCATCCATCAAGAAGGGGACTCTTGGCATGTTGTGTAACTTCTCTGAGTCTCAGGAGCAGTGTTGTGAGGATGAAATACATCTGGTATGGGGCATAGCTACCTACACTACCATCTCGGTGTGTTACAGTAGAGATAAATAAGCTACACGTCCTTTTAAGCCACTGAATTGAGTTGGATCTACACCTTCGCAGGCCGGTGTTTATCTAAAGGTGTATGACAGGTGCCAGGGTGGAGACTTCTTGTGCTCCCTTCATATCTCTCCCTTTCAAACACCTGCGTGCATTATACTTTCCTGCTTCTTTCAGGAAATCGTGATCTTGAAACATTCTGGCCGACATAACGTGACCATATCACTTTCAGGCTAAAATATTCATTTGCCAATATGAGATTCCCCGGCTCTCTCTGTCCCGACTATGGGAACCAAGAAGGTTGTATGTTTCCGACTGTCCAGCTGCAAGACGGTTGAGCCTCTGTCAAACCCCAGGGGCCAAGGGGCAGAGCCCCTCCCACCCATAATGGACATTCGACAAAAGTAGAAAGTAAACTTTTGTCCCATGAAGCCACTCAAGTCTTGGGTTTACTGTTGCTGTAGCACATTACCAGCCTATATTGATTCACACAGATGCCCAAGACTTCACTTATTTAGAGAGTTGGATATAATCAGGTACAATACTGCACAATTATTTCCATTAGCAAATACACTAAAATATCAGCTTCCAGATACAGATGGCAGATTAAACACATGCATGTACATTCCTTCCTTCCTAAGACCCCGTTAAAAGGCAAAAATAGGGAGATTTCATAAAATGAACACAAAGATAGAGCAGAGGGGAAAAGAACAACAAAATTTTAAAATCTAAAAGCAGATGGATAAATAATAAGGGACTTACTTAAGAAGGCCGGATCTAAGCCAGCAGTAGAGAAAACAGATTAAACCACAGAACCCTTAAAAGCCTCAGTGAGTGTGCATACCAGCTACTTTCCAAAGTGGATGTAAAGGGAGAGGAGGCCTAAAATAAGAAGGCTTGGTTGAAAGCACTTTAGAAATTAGTTTCTATTCAATGTGCTTGGGCAAGCAAAGAATGGGTACAAAGAGGAAACCCTGTAGTCTCCCAGAGAGAAAAACTAAATGAAAAGTTCCACACAAAAGATCAGGAATCCCAGGGGCCTCAGATTTCTTGGTAGCAAATATTGAAAACTTCTAAAAGAAAAGCATGCAATAATTTCCTATTCCTATTCTTAAAAGTATGTACCCCAGCTAAACTATCAGTCCAGTATCAGGCAAAAATATAAACGGTTTCAGCAATTGAAGGTCTAAAAAAATTTACCTCCTTTTCATCCCTCCAAGGAAAGTCACTAGACGACATGCTCCACAAAAACAAGGGAGTAAACCCAGAAAGAAGCCATGAGTTCAAAGAAACAGGGTATCCAACCCAAGAGAGAAATAAGGACAAATCCCCAGGAAGGTGGAGAGGATTGGAGAACCTAGGATTACCCCTGCAGAGGAAGCCATTCCACACTGCAACAAGCCATGGAGAAAGTTCTTCAAAAAAACTGAGGGGCACCTGGGTGGCTCAGATGGTTAAGTGTCTGCCTTCAGCTCGGGTCATGATCTCCAGGTCCTGGGATCGAGCCCCATGTTGGCTCCCAGCTCAGTGGGGAGTCTGCTTCTCCCTCTCCCTCTGCCTCTCTCTCTCTCTCTCTCAAGTGAATAAATAAAATCTTTAAAAAAAAAAAATTGAAATGTTATGGGGCACCTATGTGGCTCAGTCGGTTAAGCGTCTGACTCTTCAGGTTTGGGCTGAGGTCATGATCTCAAGGTCATGAGATTGAGCCCTGACTCAGGCTTTTCACTCAGTGGGGAGTCTGCTTGAGATTCTTTCTCTCCCTCACTCTGCTCATACTCTCTTTCTCTCTCTCTCTCTCTCTCTCTCTCTAAAATAAATAAATAAACAAATATTTAAAAATGTAAAGTGTTAGGATGACTAATGTGAATGAATATATTGAGAAGAGATTCAGATGACTGCTGGAGAGTTTGTGGTAAACATATTGATGATAAGTACATAGAAAATTGAGCCCACAAATGAACGAAAAGATAATTACTGATTCCAGGAAATGTAAAACGGAGCACAGGAATGGAAGTCACCAGAGTTCAGCTCTCGGTAGCATTCACATGATCATAACAATGTAAGCAATGAAGCTAAAATGGAAATATGATATGGAAAGACTGAAGGGGAAGAGAAGGGTGGGTTTCTATGGAGGTTGGTCAAGGGGAGAAAAACAGTTACAGCCTCCTCTTATCCAGCAGGAAGTCAAAAGATAATGCATAAAGCTGAAAAATCAAGAAGCAGCAAGACCAACACATTATTTAGAGATATGCAGGAAAACACCACAGGAATCGGCTGGAAGAGGAGATAGTGACTTTTGGGGGAGGAGAGGTGAATAGACTAAAAGGGAATTGACAATTTGTGTATTAACTCCCATAGATCTATTTGGCACTTCACATGTTGTGCCTGCGTCTCTATAATAAAACACCCAAAACTCTCCTAAAAAAAGAAAAGAGGAAAGGACAACAATAAACACAGCAAAGAGTGAAACTCGGCTGAATGTGTATTTTAAAGAAAAATGTTTTTTTTCCTATTTCAAACTTTGTCATTATTGTATTTTCAAAAGTTCGGATGAACAAAAAGAAGGCAATGACATGAAGGAAAACCCTTAATTGTGTTTTCCAAGCCCCATGAAAATATTTAAATATTTTAAAACACAACGAAATGGTGTTGTTTCCCTGGAAAAGTTAAGAGACATGGCGAATATACTGAGTAATTCAAAAAGCATGAAGCAGCAGTTTGGCAAAAATAAAAGGCAGGTACTGGAGAAGTATAAAAATCACATTATTACAGGGGTGCCTGGGTGGCTCAGTTGGTTAAGAATCTGCCTTCAGCTCAGGTCATGATCCCAGGGTCTTGGGATGGAGCCCCACGTTGGGCTCCCTGCTCAGAGGGGCGCCTGCTTCTCCCTACACCCCACTCATGCTCTCTCTCTCTCTCACTCACTCGGTCTCTATCTCAAATAAGTAAATAAAATCTTAAAAAAAAAGTATCTTTATAAAAACATCACACGATATTACAAAAGAAAATCGATCTATACTTAAAAAAAAAAAAAGACAAACCATGTAATAAACCATGATGTACTTGATACCAACACTGAAATGGCTGAATTCCAAAAAACAGACAATCTTACATGTTCTCAGAGGTGGGAAAAGGTTAATAACAAAGCAAGAACAATACTTTTTGTATCTTTGCTATTACTGTGTTCTAGGAGATGCCTTCGTGACTCCTTTGTAGCCCAGTCTATAGTAGTATTCAGTCCTTCCTGGTATTTTTTTCTTCTTAAAACCTCTTACATTAATTTTTAATTAATTTTTAAAAAACTGTCAAACTCTTATTCATCAGTTGACTCATTTTCAAAGAAGCCTATCTCTCAGTCTATCTATTCGATATTCTTTCAAATATTCTTGATGCTCCCCGCTGAAATGTTCAGTTATCCTCTGCTGCCTTTGTTTTCTTTTTTTAATTTTAATTTAATTTTATTTTTTCAGTGTTCCAAGATTCATTGTTCATGCACCACACCCAGTGCTCCATGCAGTACGTGCCCTCCTCAATACCCACCACCAGGGTCACCCAACCCCCCACCCCCCTCCCCTCCAAAACCCTCAGTTTGTTTCTCAGAGTCCACAGTCTCCCATGGTTCATCTCCCACTCTGATTTTCCCCAATTCACCCTTCCTTTCCTTCTCCCAATGTCCTCCATGTTATTCCTTATGCTCCACACGTAAGTGAAACCATGAAGAACTGGAAAATCAACAACAAATCAAGCCAACCCCATGCACAAGAAGGGAAATAATCAAGATTAGAGCAGAGATCAATGAGTTAGAAACTAGAGATACAGTAGGACACATCAACGAAACCAGAAGTTGGTTTTTTGAAAGAATCAGTAAGAATCTTTTTTGAAAGAATCAATAAACCACTGGCCAAACTAATCCAAAAGAAAAGAGAGAGGGCCCAAATTAACAAAATTATGAATGAAAGGGGAAAGATCATGACTAACACCAAGGAAATAGAAACAATCAACAGAAATAATTATCAACAGCTATATGTCAATAAGTTAAGCAACCTACAAGAAATGGATGCATTCTTGGAAACCTATAAGCTTCCAAGACTGTAACAGGAAGAAATTGACAACCTGAATAGACCAATATCTAGTAACGAGATTGAAGCAGTGATCAAAAACCTCCCAAAAAACAAGAGTCCAGGATCTGATGGATTCCCTGGGGAATTCTACCAAACATTCAAAGAAGACATAATACCTATTCTCCTGAAGCTGTTTCAAAAAATAGAAACAGAAGGAAAACTTCCAGACTCTATGAAGCCAGCATTACTCTGATGCCCAAACCAGGCAAAGACCCCATCAAAAAGGAGAATTTCAGACCGATATCCCTGATGAATATGGATGCCAAGATTCTCAACAAGATCCTAGCTAATAGGATCCAACAGCACATTAAAAAGATTATCTACCATAACCAGGTGGGATTTATCCCTGGGATGCAATGGTGGTTTAACATTCGCAAATCAATCAGTGTGATAGAACAAATCAATAAGAGAAGAGAGAAGAACCACGTGGTCCTCTGCTGCCTTTGTTAATCCCTCAGGCACCATCTGTCCCATCAAGTCCCCATGTGCCTATAGATGCTTCTCTTTAATGGTTTGCTTTCCCTCAGTGTCTGCTTGTCCATTTACAATTATGAATGAAGGACTAGAGCGGATCAACATTGGTCACTCAGCAATTGCCGTCCTCAGCAGCTGTGGAGGGTCCCATTCCTACCTCAGGACTCTGCCCTGAGTGGGACCATATTCCAGTCCAGTTTGGGTGGATGGGTGGGGATGTTCCGCCAATGGACTTCTTTATAAGGAGGAGAAGGCCTTACCTCAAAAAAAAAAAAAAATAAAAAAAATAAAAAAAAAATCAGAGTAAACCAAGCAAGATGATTCTCTGAAAGTAGGGAATTTTAGGGCATTTCATTGGTCTGCACAACTGCTTAGGAAAGGAATAATAATAGGAATTATTTTTCCCTTTCTGGGAGACAGAGCCTCCACTTTATAGAGTTCATCTCATCTGTTACATCCTAAGAGAAAATCCCACAGCCAGCCCTCTGTGTGCCAGAGCTGAGGACCAGTCCAGCTGGCCTGGCAACCCTTCAATTAAGTATGCTGCTAATTGCCACACAGGCTGCTCATTCATTTAACATCATTCAACAAATATTTCCAGCCCTCGTTGATGATGATCTTGGCATTTCTCCAGGGCTCTGTGGGGAAGACTGGTCCTCCCTTCTTCAGTGACCCATACCAGATGTCTCTATTTGTTTGTGATTTTCTTGGCTCTATTTTCCATCAAACCAGTCTACTTTATAATTTTCTAAAATTCCTTAACATTTCTGCTAAATTAAATAATTTAAATAAAAACTTCTCTGTTTTCTGGGACTGCTAAGGATTTAATTTCATCCTTTTACTCCTCTCGTCATTTTCCTGGGATTTGAACCAGAACGGGTGGGGTGTATATTTGCTCACTCTTCCATCTTGGTACAGAAGGCATGTTCCTAACTTTGATTCATTTCTTAATTAGCTAGAGTTCTCTGAGTACGTTTACAAGAAGCATATGTTGGTTGCTGTATTTTCTGCATCTTTGCATTTCCACGAATTTTTAGCACCCTCTGATATAAACAACAGCTGGGTATAAAATTCTCGTCTCACAATCTTTCCACTTCAAAATCTGTAAGTGTTGTCCCACAGTTGTCTGATATTTGCAGTCACCATCTGGTGACACACTGCTTTTAGCTCCCACTTCAGTGTTGATTTCTTTCTGCTTAGATACTTATTGCATTTTTCCACAAAACATGACGTTTAAAAAAATATGTCTAGAATACACCTCGATGTAGTTCTCATTTTACTCCATCATGTCTCATACCTCATATCACATCTCTTGTCCTTTCCCAAAGCATAAGATGCAACCAGTTGTCATTCTTTTATCCTTTTCCACGTATGTCTTTATGCTTTCTCTTAAATCTCTCCTTTCTTCCAAGAGAGCTCTACTCTGCCAATCAAAGCCCCTCTTCAATGAGAAATAAATTCTTGTAAACCCTTTATCATTTCACTGTCACGCCATGTTTGAAACCCAGTCCTCCCTTCCAAATACCCTTCCAAATATCTGGGGATGTGGGGATAAGATTTTCCACACGGCATTTCCACATGGCTGTCATCCTTGACTCCCCCTTCTTCCTGATACTGACATCTGATTAATTGAAAATCCCTTCTACCTCTTAAAAATGTCTCACATCTACCTACTTCTCTCCATTCCTGGGTCCACTAACGATTACCTTTCACTCCCTAAATTCCCATGATGGCCTAATTGGTCTCCCACAATTAGTCTTGTTCTTCCACTGCTCATTCTTCTCTTTATCACTGGAGAGCCCCTTTGAAAATACATATGTAATCATTACTAAAAGTCCTTATCTCTATGTTATGTCCTCAATGCTGGCATACAGGGAAAGTGAGTCCTAGAGGCAACAAGATCAAGATCATTTGTAACACAGCCTCCGGTTTCCCTTCAACCTATCAACTCATCTTTTCTTCGATTATCCAGGCTTACAGGATTTTTTTCTTTTTTTTTTTCCTTTTTTTTTTTTTTGGTTGTTTATGTCACTGTCTTTTATTTTCGAGACTTTCCCTAGGCTGTTACTTCCACCTGGATTACATCCCTTTTGCCAAGATCTTTTTATTCATTTAGATAATGCCTGCATATTCTTCAAGGCTGCTAAAAGATCCTGTCTCCTGGAAAATCACTCCTGATCCCCTAAGCCAGTTAAAGTGCCCTTCCTATAAGCTTGTCACTTCTCTTCCAGAACTTTCCATGCTTTATGCTGCCGATTATGATTTGTCTCTCTTATGAGGTGGACTCTGTTGGAACAGGGACCATGTCTGCCCTTGCTCAGGGCCATGATATAAAGGTGCTTGATAATTTTCATCCAATAGATGACTATTAAATAAATCTTTCTTGGGATATGCCAAAACTTTTACATAAAATATGAACCCTTACTCATTTTAATGACTTTCTTTTCTCTCGTTTTGGTGATTTCTTCTCCCTGAATTTTTTTTTTTTTTTTAAACTTTTGTTATTCTTAATACACAAAACATGTCTCCTTTCTTTTTCACATCCATTTAGGGTCAGGATGCTTTTCCTCCGAGTTCTGAGAGACTTTCTTCAACTTCCTTCTACTTGAGTGACTCCGTGTTCGGTGGCAGACTCTCTTCAGTTCACTTCTTTCATGGCATTTTAAAATTTAACCAGCTTGCTTTTTGTCTGTAAACAATCTGCCTGACTTCAGAGCTGTACCTTTTTATGACTGCCTACTCTAGCTGCAAAGATGCCACATCCTCTCAAACTTGGTCAGAATACCAATGAGAGTTTCCTAACGATGTATTCTAGCTCATGTAGGAATTTCATTTCACGGGCCGTGTTGGCTGGATTTTTCAGATTGTTTTTCTGCTTTGGCAGAATCTTTTCTTTGTGTTTCATTATTATTTTTTTAATTTCTATTTTAATTCCAGTTAGTTAACATACAGCATTATATGAGTTTCTGGTGTACAATATAGTGATTCAACACTTCCATACAACACGAAGTATGCGTCACAAGTGCCCTCCTTAATCCCCATCGAGTATTTCCCCCATCCCCCTCTGTGTGTCTTCTTTTTCTCTGTTTGCTTACCCTTATAGAGGTGAGTGTACCTCGAATGGGTTTAGTGTGATCTGCTTTAACTATAATACTCCTAAATCTTTCAGACTCAGGAAAAGAAAGAATGAAGTCTAGTTTTACTTTGCCAAAACTGAGGTCCGCTTCTCTGTAAGGCATTGAAAACAAGGGGGAATGAAGCCTCTGTGCCCCAGGTTGAACTTCCTGGTTAGCTGTAGAACCAGGAGAAGGCACTGGATCAGTGCCTGCCTTCATCGCCGGTACTTCCCCTGCTAGTGTAGGTCAAGGACAAATGCCACAGCTGCTTTCTCTGCCCCAAGTGACTTCTGGTGCTTTGAGCTCTCGTCAAAGTTAGGAGCAAAGCTTGTCTTTCCCCAACGCCAACCTGTCTGAATTGAGGAGCACCTGCTACTTCTAGTTATGTGGGTTCCTTCTGGGGAGTCCCTCGACATATTCCTCAGTCAGGCTTCAAGCACCAAAGCCCATTAGCCAGTAAACTCTCTTCGATCTGTCTATAAAAGAACCTTAAGATTTCCGACATACTGATAGCAACCATCAGTAATGTCTAAGACTGGTAAAGATTTTTCCCTATTCAATCTTGGTCACATAAATGGGAATATGAAGACAGCCATCTTTACCCAGATATTCTTTACAGAATCTCACTATAATAGCACTGATTTCGTTTGTGGTGCGCCACAAGTTATGTAATCTATGTTACTACTCTTCACCCACAGAGAAAATCCGAATGGCCTCCGATACCTTTACACTATGGCTCCCCCTTCTGGTCCTGCAATGAGCAACAAGTCCATTTTGTATTTGGGAAATAACTCTGCCCTGGAATACTGATCAGGCTTGAGTAAAGCTGAGAAGTTCTCGGCCAGAGCAGACACCTCTCTATTAACTGGGTAATTCAAATTCCTGAGAAGCTTTCCGCGTTTCTTAGGAGACTGCCAGCAGGGAATCTGAGAGCAATCTGCATATCAAGGACACTCTTCAGATCCGAGCCCACCAATGTGAAGGTCCTGGCTTCATCTGGACTCTTCCACCAGTCAACAGGGAAACACAAACCCTATGCACCGGGAGGGCATGTGGAAAAAAGGATATTTGCTGCTGTCCACCTGTAACTATGCTGTCCTCAGAGACTTGGGGAGCTTTACCTTCTTAACAAAATAAAGACGGGATAATTGAATACTCTTAACGAATTCTTACTATTTCCAACTTCCCTTAATTACCCGTATGGTTTAAAAACTACAGTCTGATTGATGTTTTATGATTTGATCAAATTCAGAATGATGACATTTGCACCAATAAGAAGCATCCCTCCTGCCTCTAAAAAAACTCATAAAAATTTGAGAAGAAATTTGTTTTTTTCCTTCCAGGTTACGGTGCTCTTGATATACATGTGTTTTGTGTTTGGAAGTGTGACCTTTGCGTTCCTCGTCACCTCAGGCTACAGATTCAAGTCAAATAACAATTATGTGTGCGTACCTGCTTGTGTGTGTGTATGTGTATGGGAATATATATACCTTTTTAAACAGTCATTTCTACATATGCATATGAATGAGTTTCCATTTGAAATTACTGTCAAGATGTCATTAAAAAACACTTTTGGAATGCTTAGCGAACTAAAATAATGTCTTCCTTGTGTTTAAATAGAGACGTTGCTTAATAAAATCACTTTGTTAAGGATAACACGCCTAGAGGTTCCCATTATGTGCAAAATTGCTATTTTCCATGCGCTAACTCTCCCAGTCTCTCCAACTCTTTTCTTCTACTTGAGGTTCATTCTGCAGCTTCTGCCCACTTCAGGGCTGGCTGATGGGGGTCTGCTTAAGAGAGAGAGTACTGATACATTTTTACACGACTTGAAAATGCTTGACATTTAAGGAAAAAGGTGTATCGCTTCGAAAATTTGTTAAAAGCAAGTTATCTTAAGAAACTTAAGCTGCAGAGAGATGATATTTCCTTGGTTCTTGCGTTAGACTCACAGGCAACAGAGGAGGGAGCAGAAATGGTCACCCAAAGAATCCTACTTTCTACTGTTTAGAGAACTTTTTGTAAACATCATAAGAGCCAGCAGGGATGTTACTAGTGGACTTTTCTTGGTATTTATTCTACATTTCAGGAAACAGTCATTTTTTTGAGGATCCTCCATCCCCAATCCAGTGCCTCATCTGGCTAAGGTAAGACTCTACTCAGGCCAGTTGAAGCAACCAATCTCCCCTTCCTGGTGATTGGGATCTGGATTTCCAATGACTGAAGTTGGCCCAATCAGTAAATCTCTGGACTTTCATGAAAAGTGACCAGAGAGACATGACCAGAGAGAGATATTCCCCTTATGCTGGATTGAACCTGGAAGGCAGACATCTTGTCACCACCCAGAACCTGAGAACAAGACAACATGGAGAACAGAGAAGAGGAGGGGACCACTGTACCACTTGAGCCACTGGATCCATCTAAACTTAAAGCCTTGAGCTCCTCAATTACATGAAAAAAAAAAAAAATCCTTGTTTTTAAAAAAAATAATACATTTATTGTGTTTTTTCTCGTTTGCAATCGGAGACGTTCCAAATGATTTTTAAAATTGCTTAGTTTGAATCTTAAAGTGAAAGAATCACAGTCAGTCAGGATGAGACTTGGACAGACAACAGTACTGCTGTGGTGAGAGCACACAGAGTGAAGGAATGAGGGAGGCCTAAACAGTTGGCTTTACCTTTGCTTGCTCGCTGCCTCTCTCAACAGGCACAGAGATTTGGCTGAGACAGGGGCTGAGGGCCTCAATGTGACTTCTTTCTGGTTTTTTTATTTTTATTTTTTAATTTATTTATTTGACACAGAGAGCATGAGTAGGGGGAGGGGCAGACGGAGAAGCAGACTCCCTGCTGAGCAGGGAGCCCAGCGCAGGGCTCGATCCCAGGACCCTAGGATCATGACCTGACCCGAACCACCTGAGCCACCCAGGCGTCCCCTCAATATGACTTCTCCGTAGGTTGTACCTTTCAGCCCAGAGCACACTACCTGTAGACCCAGGATCTCTTCATACAGGTTGTTTGGGTTTGGTTTCAGCATTTTGTAGAACTAGAATTTCCAACAGAAAACAAGTCCAGAGTTTTGGGGACTTGCTTTTATGCAGAAGGACACTTTGGCAAAGTAAAGCGAGAGCAGAGCTGGTTGGATCTGAACTGGGGTGGGGTCTTAGAGCACTAGCAATGCCCTCCCACATGACACACCCACTCAGTGTTCTCCCCAGCCTCCCCGGACCTCCTGGTCCCTCTGATCCCAGGGGTTGAGGTGCTGTCAGGAGCTAGGGGGAAACTACAGAGCCCCCTGAGAAATTCTCTAAACACAATCAAAAAACATCTCCTTCAGATGAGGAAATCGAGCTCCAGAGACCTTGAAGAATTCCCTAAATTGCTATGCTGGGCGGGCGGAACACTGCTGTGAGGTTATCCAGTCTTCACTACTGTGTAACTTTTAAAAATCTGTACTCCTCCTCAATTTCCTCCTTTCCAGAATGAGTATATTCTAACAGTATACTATTTAACAAACAGTCCATTTGTCTAAAAATGAAGTTCGTGAGTCTCCTGCTTTCACAGAGGGAAATACTCTAAGAAGTGTGGAAGATTCACTTTCCGGGTCTTTCATATACATGAAAGAATACACGAATCTGCAGAAATAGAGAGCATTACTTCATGGAGCACAAATGTAAAGATGGTCACAGGAGAAATGACCTTAATTATCCTGATCTTGGTAATCATTCCACAATGCAGGTGTCCCTCAAATCATCACCTTGGACACCTTCCATACACATAATAGCACTTGTCAATTATTCCTTGTTAAAGTTAAAAATTGCAAAGGACCTTGAACAGGACAGTGAGCTTTGCCTGGGTAAAGCTCCACGTTCTATATTTTATTACCTTTACACTCTCTGTTATAGGGATGTTTATTGGTAAAGCCCTTATTTAAGAAGTGTCTCTGTATTTGCTCTGAGACCCATTTACATAGTGGTTATTCCCCAACCCTTTTTAAATCTACGCCTTCCGGGGCGCCAAAGCCTCAGCCTTCGGCTCAGGTCACGATCTCCGGGTCCTGGGATCAAGCCCCACATCAGGCTCTCTGCTCAGCAGGGAGTCTGCTTCCCCCTCTCCCTCTGCCTGCCTCTCTGCCTACTTATGATCTGTTTGTCTCTGTCAAATAAATAAATAATCTAAAAATAAAAAAATTTTTTAAAAAATCTACGCCTTCCTTCAGAAATAGAAAACACTGAGATCTTCTTTAGGGTTATTGGAGGTTTCTAAATAATGACCACAGATGAAAACAAATAAGCAATTATAGGATCCAATATACCTTTTCAGACTGCACGTTCCCCACCCCCCCACCCCCCTCCTCATAGACTGCTCCTCCCCAGCCCCCGCCGGATCAGCAGAACCAGATGGCCGCCACTGCCACCCCACCCCGTGACGCCCCTTTCACCTAGTGGCGTGATATCCCTGAGGAATAGTCTAGTCAATAGCTCCGAGGTGACTAAACATTTATATTCCGTACACAGCGATAATAACACAGCTGCATTTCAGAATACTGGAAAACACATCACGGATCTTAGAACAAAAATACAGACCGATAAACTCATTCAGGGAGGCTAGAGTGGACTTTCCTTGTGAATTAATAAATCCTATTTATTAATTAATTAATTATTTATTAATTAATTTATTTATTTATTAATTAATCCTATGCGATTCCTCGCAGTTACTCCGACAACACGGTCAAGGAATCTGGATGGTGTTATTTTCTTGTTGGCGCACCGTGTTCTTTTGAGTTTAGCTCTCTGGTGTGCAGCGGGGTGGGAAGGAGTGGAAGGACCAAGTCACCAATCAACCTTGACTTTTCTTGAACTGCCTGCCCCCAAAATGTTTTTTTCCCCAACTCTTTGGAGTTTGACACAAATTAAGAGATGAAATGATAGACAGGCTGTAAGGAGCTGAAGATGGTTATTTGCAGATGAACCACACAGAGACCCTGAAAATGGGGCTGGGATGTTTCAAGAAAAATCTCCCACGAGGTTTCCAGGTCAGGCTGGCTGTGCTGTAATCTCAGCTTCGGAAGGAATTCTGCAAGATCGTTGCTCGTCTTTGACAGAACGTGGGCAAGAGGGGAAGAAAATATAGGACAAGCTACTAAGAAAAGCAACGTGAGCTCATTTGTTTTGGGGGAGGTGTTTGTTTATTGGGGGAAAAAAATGACTTATAAGCTGACCAAAGAGAGGTGTGCGGGGATTTCTCCCAGTCTCCATCTCTACCATTACTGACTAAATATGACATTGTTCTGTCTCTCCAAGTCAGCTAGGGGACTGGTTAAAAGCTCCTATAAAGACACACACTAAATTTCAGGGGCTTCCCCTGTCCACCAGGCCCTGCCTGAGAGCAGTTCTGGGTCCCACCCATTCACATCCGTCCCCCCAGCTGCACCAGTCCACCCTTGAGAGTTCTGCGGAGAGACCAGAGCCTCTCAGGGGCACCCACGAACCTGTATCCCATTGGGATCTGGACCTCTCTGCAGGCATCGAATAGATTCCTTCAGCTCTGATTTCATAGTCATCCAGCAAACCTATGATGATGTGAATTTCCATGAAGATGTTGCCATAGCAGAACATAAACAGCTGGCCATTAATATCTGGCAATTAGCAAGCTGGAATTCTGGCTCTGACCAGAACCTTTAAGCATGACCCAAACCCAGAGATCGGGCCAGGATTCGGACCTCGGAGATTCTGTGCCTAAAAGCCAACAGTCCTCTCTTTCACTGAGCTGACGCTCCTAGATGGGATGTCCTGCTTAATAGGATGACTGGAAGTCCCAGTGGATCTCCCGATGATAGTGAACACATTTAGGGAAAAACAGATCCGCTGTTGTCAGCTAAAGATTTGTGTAAGGACACAGTGGGGAACAAAAATGGGCAAGGTGAGTCCCTGAATGACAAGCTAATGTATTTGGCTTTCACAGTCTTAAAAATAACAGAAAGTCGGGGTACCTGGGGGGCATCCAACTCTTTGTTCTGGCTCTGGTCGTGATCTCAGGGTCACGGGATGGAGTCCTGTGTCTGGATCTGCACTCGGTGGGGAGTCTGCTTGAAAATCTCTCTCTCCCTCTCCTTCTGCCCCTTATCCTGCTCTCTCTCTCTCAAATACATGGATAAATCTTTTAAAAAAATAACAAAGTCATCAAAGGTTCTTTAATTTTTAGTAAAGGTGGGGAGGAACGGAAGAAGGGTGAGAACAGAGAAATGCACCTTAGATGTATGCTGCGCTTTTAACTTAGGAGCCTTTTCTCATACAGAATTTCACCTAATCCTATCAACACTGCCAAGCAGAAAATGGCCGCCCCCACTTCAAAAAGTGGCTGAGAAAACCAAACTCGAGTGAGCAGTGACCTGGTTAAGGTTACTCAACCAGTAGAACATGACATAAAGGCAGAGACTGTGGTTTTAAATGCAATGTTCATGCCCAAATCATTTAAATAGTCTCATATTAGGGTTAGGCCACAAGTATCCTGGTCAAACCACCATAATAAGGTTGCATTTGCCTACCCAGATCTTGAAATAATACAAACAATACTTCTTTTCCCACTGGAGTGGGGAAGGGTCTATGAACAGTTTCATTCTTCATTCTGTGAGTCTGAGCACACACTCACGCAATGGAATCTCAGGAGAGACATGACCAACCGGCCTATGAGATTGTCCTTACTCGCATATTCCCTGCTAGGGTGGGCCCTTGACCTGGGTCCTAACTGGTTGAGCTTACATAAGTTTATTATATTTCTTGCCACTGGCCTGACCCCTCCAATTGTCCATCTTAGAAAGGATGCCACTAGTTTCAGCAAGGGCAGGACTGATATTGGAAAACAATATATTCTTCCCACGGCCCATTGACCTAATCGTTGCTGTCAACGTCACTCCACAAACACAAAAAACAGTCATCATTTTTGTTATGCTGGATAATTAAAATGACTATATAAGTAAAATACACCCTGAACACAAAAATAGTTTCACTGTAGGGGCACCTGGGTGGCTCAGTTGATTAAGCGTCCAACTCTTGATTTTGGCTCAGGTCATGATCTCAGGGTCATGAGATCAAGCCCCACATCAGGTTTCACACTGAGCGTGGAGCTTCCTTAAAATATTCTCTCTCCCTCTCCCTCTCCCCCCACCCCTCGGGTCATATACTCACTCGGAAGGAAGGAACGAAGGAAGGGAGGGAGGGAAGGAGGGAGGGAGGGAGGAAAGGAGGAAAGAAAAATGGTTTCGCTGTCACCTAATAACAATTACTTAAAGTGAAAGAGTTCAAAAAATAAATATAGTGAGAGAGTTCAGTGGATACCGGTAAAGGGGAACAAGGAACTTGCTTTGTATTTATAACAATGAATGGAGATTTAAGTGTTTTGGTTCAAAGAACTTCATGATTCCAAGAGGAGACTTCAGATGTATATCTAGGATAATTTAACAGTTATTATGCAATCTCAACTGAAAATCCTCGAGATTGCAAGTCATTAAAAAACAATTTTTTTAACGGATGACTCAAGGAACAAGCTCATATCACCAAGTGTGAAATTAGAGAAGACCTCTAAGGCCAGGAATTTGAAGACTCCCTCCCTTCTGATGGATTAAACAACCGGCGGTGGAGAGAAACTAAATCAATGGTAACTTTCTACTCTTTATACAAAAGCTTGAAAGAAAAGGCATTCTAGAAGGCATACACAAAGGTAGACAGAAGATTAATATTTTATGTGAGGTTTAAACAAATTTGGTACTTCTGCAGCCTTCTCTGTCAAAAGGACACGTCAGCTGGTTTTCTGAGATGCTGGGCACACTGAATTCCCTTGAACTTAAGCTCAGCCCCACAGTATCCTGCAGAGTGCTTGATAGAAAGCATTCTATATTTTACCGATTGGTCTTCTCATGGGGAGGGTGGGCGATGGTAATGAAGAGAAGGAATAAGCATATACGCTCAACAGGATACAGATATTATTTATTCTCAGCCTGGCAATAATCATCATTTTCACCTTTTATAGAAAATGAAGACAAGGCTCAGAAAAACCCAAGAAACTCTCATGGAATCACGCAAAGTACAGTGTCTGAACGTAGATTTGCATCCAACTCTGCTGGACTCTAAATGACGAGGTCCTTCTTTCATGGGATATGTGCACATGTCCTACCCCACTGCTCATGAGTAGAAACCCCTCCAGCAAGCTCATTTCATCAATGACACATGGCTTTCTTAAAGGCAGACACCAGCTGCATTGGACTATGGAGCCATTGCTACCTTAAGTCTTATGTCTTAACCGATGTCTTAAGTTTCCCGACAGCGACTCCGAAGGAAATATCGGATTTAATCTCTCCTTCAAATAGGCGTCGCATATCCTCCCACCTTCAACACACAGGCACTCTTCCACCTCTGGAACACATTCATTGCTTTGTTCCTTGGCATCTATTTGAATGATTTTTGATCCCTGACAGTGGCTCGGTGAGTTTTATTTCTATTCCCTGAATCTCTGAAGAAGTTGCACTTCCCTTTGCTCTGGGTTGATCTGGGCCCCAGGTTAGATGGCGGCATGAGATGCACCTTCAGACTGGAGACTCTGCAGCCTTGCAGTATGCTGATCCTTTGGGTGCCCAGCTGAGCCACCCAGCTCTATCTCCTTGCAGTGGAGACCAGTCATTCTGTAGACCCACTCTCAGGTTTAGGGCTGCCTGTCCATTATTCTGCTAATGTCCTCCATGTGATCTTGCTGGTTCATGCAGAATACTCTAGATCTAATCAAATAGGAAATGTGATAAAACGACCAACAGACACATGAAAAAATGCTCAATATCACTCGGCATCAGGGAAATACACAGCAAAACCACAATGAGATACCGGCTCACAGAATGGCTAAAAATTAACAAGTCAGGAAATAACAGATGTTGGCAAGGATGCGGAGAAAGAGGAACCCTCCTATACTGCTGGTGGGAATGCAAGCTGCTGCAGCCATTCTGGAAAACTGTATGGAGGTTCCTCAAAAAGTCAAAAATAGAACTACCCTATGACCCAACAATTGCACTACTAGGTATTTACCCAAAGAATATAAATGCAGTGATCCAAAAGGGCACCTGCACCTCGGAGTTATAGAAGCCCTAATTGTCAAAATATAGAAAGATTCCAGATGTCCACTGACAGATGAATGGATAAAGAAGATGTGATATATATATATATATACACACACACACACACACACAATGGAATATTACTCATCCATCAAAAAAATGAAATCTTACCATTTGCAATGACATGGATGGAACTAGAGGGTATTATGCTAAACGAAATAAGTCAATTAGAGAGAGACAATTATCATATGATTCCACTCATATGTGGAAGTTAAGAAACAAAATACAGGATCATAGGGGAAGGGAGGGGAAAAAAAAAAGTAAGATGAAATCAGAGAGGGAGACAAACCATAAGAGACTCTTAGCTATAGGAAACAAACTGAGGGTTGCTGGAGGGGAAGAGATTGGGGAGATGGGATAACTGGGTGTTGGGCATCAAGGAAGGCACATGATATAATGAGGACTTAGTGTTATATGCAACTGATGGATCACTAAACTCTACCTCTGAAACTAATTATATACTATATGTTAATTAATTGAATTTAAATTAAAAAAAAATAGGAAATGTGAGTTCCTCCACACTGGCAACATAAATTTTAAACTATGGGGGATCTAAAAAACAAGATAAATCACTACATCAAAAAAATCCCCTTGGTTTTTCACACTTGCCAAATGAAGAGATCACCACCAAAAGAGGAATCTCTTCATCTCCTGAAACAAAGGACCAACAAAACACGAAGTGTTGGTTGAGTTTCTCTCTTGGCACGCTGTATTGGCATATGCATGAGGTGAAAATGCAGGATGTAGCTATCGATTGTGCGTTGCCATTGGAATAGGAAGAAGTCTGACTCAATGAGAGTATGCACCTACGGAGGGAGGCGAAGGTCTCTTAAGTTTCTGTTCTTCCTACATTCAAAATTTGCTTGGGCTAAATGAACACAGATGACAACGCAGAATCAATAGGGATTTTTTCTTCCAAGTCCGTCAAACCTATGGGATTTTTCACATCATCACCATTTTATTATTTCGGTATTGAATCATTCCATGAGGACCTCATTCACATCCTACTCCTTTCTCTCCCGAGGCAAAGACAAAGCTCTCCTGGCCTGTGAAGACACTGCTGCTTTCTTCCCAGTCTGCCCTCGCCTGCAGGAATCAATGTTTATGGCTGCAGTTACAGTAAAAATAGCAAAAGTCAATATTTGGGCTCCGTATCTGTCAGATAATAAAGCTGGCTAGAGGCATAACCACATGACATCTGCATGCAACACACAGGGGCTGGTCCCCCCAGCCTTCCAGACAGTTTGTCTAAAGATGGAGTCATATTTGTACAGCTGAGATTCCCAAATCCCCCATGTGTGTCCTCAGGGAAGCTCAAGATTTCTGTTTGATTTTTGATCTTGTTGATTCTGGCCTTTGGACTGGAAAAATGTTTAAACAGAGAAAAAAAAAAAAAGGAGAAAAAGAAAAAAAGTAGTAGAGAAAAAATATGAAAGTAAGAAAATGAAACGAGACAGAATAACCACTCAGAAAATCCATCTAACGATTCTATTTGAACTACTGTATTTTACACCTTCCCCCCCCAAAAAAAAAGGATAGTAAGAGATAAAAAAGCAGAAAAATTAAAATGAAAGACCCAGAGACAAGCTGGGAAATCAGAGTTCCTCTTGAAGAGTTCCTCTTAAAATCCTCTTTGGATTTTAAAGGAAATCCTTGGTTTCAGGTTCATCTCTATAATCTTGGGCAAGAATCTGACTCTAAATCAGCCTCAGATTTCTCATCTATAAAACGGGAACATTAATGGAATCCAATCTATAGAATGGTTGAAAAGTTTAAATGAGATCATGTGGGGAAAGAACTTAGCACAGCAGGTGGTAACCAGACCAGTGATTGTTATCAAAGCAAAGTCATTTTTAAGTGAATCAGCTTTACTTCTCCACCAGCTCCTTAGCCTCACTGACTAACACAAATCCCCGAAAAAAAAGTGAGCGAGTGTGAAAAGTCAGAACTTAGAAACCTTAAATGTGTTTTTATGTTCCATTTCTTTCCTATTATTACTTTTAATCCCCTGTGGCTTAATTCTTATACGTATCCACCTTGTTCGGTGTTTCCAAGTCAGAATTATTGTGCTTCCCTGGGGACACTGTTGTTTTAATTGTTCTGCAATTTGACCCCTAATTTCCACTCAGAATCCGGTAGCATTTCTCAGCCTCTTTGCACTGTCCCTCCCATATAGTCTGTCTTCCCTTCTTCCCTTCACTGCATTTGACTGCATTCACCAAGCTCATCTTTCTCTAAAAGTGACACACTTTGTAGTAGGTGAAATGATTTCAGGTGGATGAAGTTCTGTATTTCTAAAAGTCATTGATTCAAATGTGTATTGGAGAAAATATAACAGCAGACTAACCCCATGATATCCTGGACCTAGATTTCCTAGGCTGAGGATACAATTTTTAAAAGATCAGTAGAACATCGATTAGGCTGTGGGTGTTCTCTTCTATTTTCCCGCTCCTCACAGTTCAATGGCGTCATGAGTCACCACTAAGCAGACATGTTAAGGAGGCTGTATATGACTCTCCAGTTGTCTCTAACTCTGTCAGAGTGACTGGTGAAGGCTGCATGTTCCAGACGAGGCAGATTTAAGATGGCAGAGCCTCTCTCAGCCTGGGTCCCTGAGTGATTGTGTGGAGCCAAAGCCCTGTGGACCCATGACCAACATAGAGTATGAAGGAAAGACAAAAACGTTTGTCATGTTAATTCACTGTTAGTACCCTCAGCAAGGTGGTGTATGGAATACCAGAAAAGTGGCCTCAACAGTGTTTGAGATTAGTTTCTTAATCAGATCACACCATCACTCACATAACATGGTTTCATGTCTCTGTCATTGTCTTGTCAACTCTTTTCTGAACATGTTCTAATTTGTCAATGGCTTTTTTTTTTTTAAGATTTTATTTATTTATAAGAGAGAGAGAGAGCAGGAGATTGAGGGGAGGAGCAGAGGGAGAGGGACAATCAGACGCCGAGCTGAGTGTGGAGCCCACCGTGGGGTTCGATCTCACAACCCTGAGACCATGACCTGAGCCAAAACCAAGAGTAGGAAGCTCAACCACCTGAGTCACCCAGGTGCCCCAATGGCTTTCTTCAACTATGATGTGCAGAGATAAATATAACCTACCAGATGTGGGTGGAATAAAATGGGAGTTTCCCTCCTTCCATATTAGCCTAAAACCCACGAGCTTTTCTTTAGTTCCTCCACCCTGTTGTTGGCTCATGTTAAAAATACACTACTCAAAACCCTTTACACTTTCTTCTCCATCTTTTCCTTGAGTGGATGATTTATTGTACTTGGAATTGTTACCTTTTTATTTTGGTCTTTTAAGGTCAGGCTACAGAGAGGTTTTTCAAATCTTGATTCTTTCCACCCAACATAAAACCATCCCTACAGGCTTCATGTTTTCCACATATTGGATAAGCATGCTTTCTAGATCTTCAAATAAAGCAGAGTTTCTCACAATTGTCTACCAAGTAAAAGTCTTCAAGTAAAGCAGAGTTTCTCACGATTGTCTACCAAGGGATCCCTCATCACGAAAAGTCCTGAATGATCTCCTGCAGGTTGAGAATGAAGTTGGATTCACCAAAATCAAATAGCACATTTTTCATCTGTATGTTTTATAAGGCATGTGACCTTTTATCATTCAACCTAAAACATATCAAAGGCTACTGCGGCATGATTTTCCCAAAAACCTCTGAGTAAAATTGGTACTGTAAGAGAAAAGTAGAATGTTTACCTTGTGTCTGCATGGAATGGTCCTCAAGTACTTAAAAAATAAAAATAAAAATGGAGGCCTGCCTGCCTCAGTTGGTAGATCGTGTAATTCTTGATCTTGGGGTTTTGGGTCCAAGCCCCACGTTGGGTCTAGACCTTACTTAAAAAAATTTTTTTTCTTAATGGAGGGGAAGAAGGAAAGAACAAATGGAAGAAGACATGAAGCATGTCCTTGGCAGATATCATACCATCAACCTCCAAAAGTGGGACCACTTCTTTTTGTGATATTTTTCCATTTCCAATATATATTTATTTGATTTCCTTTTAGTATTTTCTGGTACGTTGTTCTGGGATATTTTCTTCCAATTATTCCATGCCTCTCCTCCCTTTCCACTTCTTTCTTTATACTGGCCTCTCCCCATATGATTATATATACACTGTATCATGTTAAAATATAGGTTCGTTTACTTAACAATTACTTATTGCACACAACTTAATTCCACACCAGGGAGCTGGCTGGCCATAGAAGCACAGCGACAGGCGAGACACATCTGGTGCCTGTCCTCTTAAAACTGAAAATGAGATGCGTTGGCCATCCTTTGGGTTCTTAAACATCCTCTGTTTAAGGATTATCAGCATGGGTATAGTCAGAACTTTGGGTTTGAAGAGTCACCCCTCCACTATCATCCCATTAAATCGCCACCAGCTATCGAATCATAATTACACGTTCTCTGAAAATCCACGCAAGCCCCTTTCTAAATTCTGCTGGCATCTTTTACACGTTCCTGTGTGCTCTTGGCAGAGACGGAGTTCTACGTAAGCATCCACGTAGAACTTACGTGGATGAGCTGAGCTCAGGTGAGGAAAAACCAAGAAAGGGATCCCTGAGTGAACATCACTGCCCATGAACATAAGGGTCTTCTCAAGATGCGCTTCCTTCTCAGACTGAAGCATGTTGTGTGAAACAATTTACATGATGATCTTCCCAGCTGGTAGCCATTTGGAAAGGAAAACCCTGCTATGCTATTTCTTTCTGAACTACAAATTATTTCAAGGGGCTCACTGTATTACTATGGCAACTTTTATCATTTGTATTACAAACGCTCAGTGTAGCAATACTTGAAAACATAAGTGGAAAAACAGAAGTTTATTTTAATAAACTTGGGATCGCCCTTGCCAGAGATATCAATATATTGGTGTGGATCCTCCCACATTAAAACTTTTAAAATTACAAACACATATTATATTTGTCACTTTATACTGTTTGGTGTTAGGCCATAATACCATACTTTGTTTTTCCTCCTACGAGCTAGGACTATTTCCCATGATAGCACATAGTTTCCTAAAATGCAGCATTAATAATGGTATGGGGTACTGCCATACCACAATTTATTTTAGAATGCCTTAATATTAAACACTGAAAGAGTTCCCAAATTTTTTACTACTATGAATATTGATCCGATGAACTTTCTTACAGTAATATCATAACATAAATTTGTATATATTTCCTTGGGATAAATTTCCAGCGGTAGCATTTATTTTTTTCCCCAGTGGTCGAAATTTATAAGTAAATTTCTAAGGCTATGTATAAACATTTTAAAGGTTTTTGGTGCCTTTTCCCAAAATATTCTCCAGGAAGTTTGTCCTTTATTGCTATAAAAATATCTTCTATCAGGGCACCTGGCTGGCTCAGGCAGTAGACCATGTGATTCTTGATCTCAGGGTTCTGAGTTCAAGTCCCATGTTGGGTGTGGAGCCTACTTTTTAAAAAAAATTATTTAAAAAAAAGTTCTGTCTGATAAGTAAAACATGGTATCACACATTTCTTCTTTGGATTGTTACTTTATTTTTTTTCTATGAGGCTACTGGTCTTTAGAAAATTTTTTAAGTTTATTATATGATATTTTTTGTTCTTATATATTAAAAATATTAATGTTTTCATTTTACATACATTGTAAGTATGTTATCAGATTTGTCATGTGAATATTAATTTTATTTACAATGTTTTGGAGGTACAGCTATTATATCTTTTCATTGTAGTAGACTATACTTATATTTTATGGTTGTGTTTGGCTCTCAAATTTAATTCTTTCTCTCCAAAAACCCGATAAAAGGGGTGCCTGGGTGGCTCAGTCGGTTAAGCATCTGCCTTCGGCTCAGGTCATGAGGTCCTGGGATCAAGCCCCGCATCGGGCTCCCTGCTTGGCGGGAAGCCTGCTTTCCCTCTCCCACTCCCCCTGCCGGTGTTCCTGCTCTCACTGTCTCTCTCTGTCAAATAAATAAATAAAATCTTATAAATAAATAAATAAATAAATAATAAATAAATAAATAAATTTGGCAATGAAAAGGTTTAACATTTTGAAAAGCAAAATACTGAAATAAATGAACGGGTCCATCTCTGTGTAAAATTGTTATATAGGTCTTCAGTGAAATGCACGAACCTAAGTTTGAAGATTGGTGGAACCAAGTCACAAAATTGCAGAAATGTGTCTTAGAGTTCCTGGTGAGAGAATCATAAAGGCTATTACGAATGCAAAACTGAAATAAGGATATGGAAGATAAACTGTCTTATGGCAGTGCCTACACATAGCTATCAACTGCAAATCATCTATTAAAAGCAGAAAATAAAGGTTTTTTAAAAGGCACCTTGACAACAATACCTTCTCTCAAGGCATTATGACAGACTTTAAGGCTTACTACAAAGCTACAGTAACCAAGAATGAGTACTACTAGCATAAAGCCAGACCCAGAAATCAATGGGATAGAACTGAGAGTCCAAATATAAACTCATGCATGTACAATTTTTAACAACAGTGCTAAGATAATTCAATAAGCAAAGAGTAATATTTACAAGTAGTCAATAGAAGAGCCACATGCAAAAGAATGAACCTGGACCCCTACCTCACACCATATGCAATAATTAACTAAACATGGATCCAAGACCTAAACATAAGAGCTAGAATGATAAAACTCTTCTAAGAAAACAGGAGCAAAAATCTTGGTAACCTTAGATCAGGCAGTGTTTTCTGAGATATCACATCAAAAGCACAGGTAACCAAAAAAATTAAAAGGATGAGTTGGGCCTTGTGAATACTCACTCATAGTATGAAGGTTACTTTTAAGTGAAAACATTTGAGCTAAAGAAGACACAGAAATAAATTTTATCTAAACTTCCCTTATCTGACTAAAGCAGAACCTCCAGAAAACGCAACTGCCAATAACCCCACCTCTGGGAGTTTCCTGTGAATTCAGCTGCATCAAGATAGACTGCCTCATTCCATTAGCATCAAAAGGTCCAATAGAACCTTCCATACCTTCCCACTGAAGCCCTAAAATCAAAAAACAAAACATAACAAAAAAAAAACACCTTGAAGTTTTGCATATAACCTTTTTCTCTCTGGCTAATGAGGAAGATACTCTTCACTGAGTGCATAAATAAATCTTACTTTTTCTCCTCTTAATCTGTCTGTGATTCTTTAATTTGCATGCCCCCAACCACTGGGCCCAAATCAGAACAGGACATTTTCTTCCTAACATTCCCTCATTCAAAATAAAAATTTCTGTGCTTCAAAGGGCACTGTCAAGAAAGTGAAAAGCCAACCCAAATAAGAGGACAAAATATTTGCAAATCACATACCTGATAAGGATCTACTATCCAGAATACATAAAGAACTCCTACGATAAAAAGACAAATAACCCAAGAAAAATTGGCAAAATATTTGAATACATATACATTTCTCCAAAGAGAATATACAAATGGCCAATAAGCACATGAAAAGATGCTTATCCATCACTAGTCATTAGGGAAATGCATGTCAAAACCACAGTGAGATACCACTTTCACACTTTTTTCACTTTTACACCCACTGGGCTGGCTGGAATCAAAAATACAGACAAGTATTGTCAGGAATGTAGGGAAATTGCAATCCTTGCACACTGCTGGTAGGAATGTAAAATGGCAAAGCTGCTTTGGAAAATAGGTCGGCAGCTTCTCAAAATGTGAAATATACAGTTACCATATGACACAGCCCTTGTACTCCTAGGTATATACCCAAGAGAACTGAAAACATATTTCCATACAAAAACATACGCACTTATAAACTTGTTCATAGCATCATCACTTATAATAGCTAAAACCTGGAAATAATCCAGATGTCCGTTAAGGAATGAATGAATAAACAAAATATGGTATGTCCATAAAATGGCATGTCCATATAGTCACAGAAAGGAATAAAGTACTGACACATGCCACAACATGGATGAACCTTAAAAACATTATACTAAGTGAAAGAAAAAAACACAAAAACACATATCGTAGAACTCCATTCATATGCTGCTTTAACATAGGTTTTATTATTCAGGTCTGGTAGAGCCAACAGAGCAGGTGACAACCAGCACTGAAAAAAGAGTTTGTTGCTCGCAGTTTCCGGGAGCAAGGGAGACACCGTATCTCAGGGCCACGTGAGAAAACTCAGGTATATCAGGAGGCAGAGGGAGGGTGGGCAACCACGAACCAGAGAGGTTGTTGAGGTTTCCGTGGGAAGGAATGACAAGCAAGTTTAGGACTGAGTGGCAATTCCAGCAGACTCTGGGATGCGAGGGCTGTCCTTATTTGTTTGGAACCTGGCCCTGGGGCGGTAAGTGGAGGGAGATAGTGGCCCTAGTGAGAGTTCACTACAGGGGGTGACTTGAGGTCTGTGTTTTGGATCTGTTGGTTTGCATTTGAAAAGCACACTCCCTGGTGGGTTGTTTGCTATCTCTAAGAACTAGCCACCCTTGGAAGAGGTAGTCCCTCAAGGGTTAGCAAGACCCCAGGTGTCAAAGCATCAGAATACAGAAAATAAAAGGCATGGCTAATCTATACGAAATGTCCAAAACAGGCAAGTCCACGAAGACAGAAAGATTCGTGGTTATCCAAGAGCTGGGGGTAGAGAGAATTGAGAAGTGACCATTCACAGATATGGGGTTTCTTTTGGGGGTAATGAGACTCTTCTAGCATTAGACAGTAGCAGTGGTTACAAAACCCTGTGAACATACTAGAAAAACCCCAAATTGTACACTTCGAAATGGTGAATCTTGTGCTATGTGAAATACATCTCAATTTAAAAAAATAAGTTATAACAGCAAGAAAAACCATGCTGTGAAAAAAACAAAACAAAACTCTGTTTAGGAAGAACTATTGTCAGAGAATGATTTTGGGGAGAAAATTGTTTTTATAATTTTCCTATAGTCAAAGCAAGGAATACTGGCAAAGTCAGTTTCTTTAGGAAAGCAATTATTTTTTTTAACTTTCATTTGAGGCATAGGTGGTTTAAACCATTGTTTTAGCTTGGACCTTAAACAAAACATGGTTCATGCCAGGGGGTGTAATAGATATTCATTCCCCCTATTTTTGGTACAGAACTCCAGGTCCTGAGGGGTTAACTGTATCTCCAGTTTCAAAGAGAACATGACCTACACCTGACCAACTGAGACATCATATTACCAGAGACATGAAGATTGATCGAGCCACTCGGACCAAATTATCAATTAAATGAAGCCACTCAGACCCAATTCTGAGCTCCTGCACGAAGAAAAGAGTTGCATTTCTTTCTAGTGGAATTGAGCCTGGTGGGATAGGAACCTAGAGAATAAAGTCAACACGGAGACAAGAAGACATGGAGAGATACTGGATCCTTGTGACACCGCTTATGCACCTAGATCAAGCCACACCTGAAGCTTATATGCAGATGTTTCAGTTGTGAAAGTTAACTTCTTCATTATTTGTTTTAAGCTAGTTTTAATTGGGTTTCCTGTCACTTATAATCAAATAAGTACAAGAGGAAACCCCAAAAAATGCTTTCAAGAAAAAAAAATTCAAATAATATGATCCATACATGATCTTAATAAGGAAATAAATAAACTAGTGTTTATAAATTGCTCAATAGGATTTAATTGATCTGATCCTAGCAACCATGTGCATTATTTTGCTCCTGTGTTTGTTTTTTTTTTTTTTTATTTTGCTCCTGTGTTATCAGCTACATTTTAAGCGTAAAGTTTGATATCCGTGACCATTTTTCTTAAACTAAGAATGGGGAAAAAAAAAAAACATGATGCCACTGGGGAGGAAAAATTTTTCCTCTACCCTCTTAGGTTTTGCTTGGAGTCCTGCAAATTAAATTGGCAAAAGACAGGCTGGCAAAAGAACAGATTTTTATTTATATGCATATGTATACAGGATTTAACAGAAAAATGACTCAGGGGGCAGTTAGAATTTGGGACTTATATACCAAATTGACAGGAGGGGTTAGTGGAAAAACAAATGACTTCTTCTGAAAGACAAGAGGGCTCTTAGGAGAATGAGGGAGGAGGGGATAGGAGAGTTTTGCGACAATGTCTGTTTGGGTGTGATACTGACTGCTTCTCCCCGAGAAGAGAAAATTAGGGTTGCTCCCGAAAAGGGGATTTATGACAACTGAGTCCTTTTTGGGGGAGGGGGGCTCTGCTCTTAGGCAGATAAGGGATATCAGGAACACAAATGCCTTCAGCTCAAGATAATGTTTATGTCACAGTGGCTTATTCTAGATCCCTTCAGTGCCAATTACTCGACAGTCACGTAGCCAGTTAAGAAGCAAAACAAAGAGCAAGAATCCACATTGTCTGGCTCCAGTTACGAGCCGAATAGTTCTCCTTGATCAGCTAAAATTATCACCTTTTCTTATCCTTAAAGCCACTGAACAATTTCGCCCACAGACATTCAGACCTTGGTTTCACTTTGGAAAGAAAAAAATCGTGGCTCAAACGTGAATGTGACAGCTTTCTGGGTCTTTAAGTTGTTCCTGGACGTCAAATATTTTGGTCTGTGTAAAGTGCCAGGCATTTATCTTATTATGGTCATCTTTTGCTTTCTGCTTTTTTTTCTTTTGGAAAAATATTTGAAGAAAAAAAAAATGGTGGGGGGTGGCAGGAAGGAGAAATATGTACCTTTCCAGCCCCAGCAGACTAGCCCTGGGTGTTTGTTGGCAGTGCTTACTGTGGGATTGACAACCCCAGCTGGTGATAGGCTACAGCAAGACAGGAGAGAGAAAATGCAATTCGTCAGGATGCTGGGCAAATGGGCAAGTCTTAATGTTACCATATTCCTTATGGTCATAATAACCCCCTGCATAGCACACCTGGAATAATTTAACGGAGTTTGCCCGATCAGGGGAGAAATTATCTGGAAAGTATGTGCACTCTCTTTTTCGGCCAGGGGTTGGTAGATTCGAGATCGAGCAAGCCAGAGCATGCTCTCAAAGGCTGGTGATGTGCAGGCAGGTCACGGACTGTGTTTGCCCAGCTCCCGACTCTTTAGGCAGTGGACGTGAAGGTCACAAACACAGGCTGCAAAGAGCTCTGTGTTACTGTTTTGGTTTTCAATGGAATTAACTGCCACCATGCAAAATTTGGGAGTGCACACTACCAAGCTTCCTTCCTGCCTTCTCTTGAAATATCAGCATGTTTGGTCCAACCCGGCTTCCGTTTTCTCACAATAGTTGGCTTGAGTTGGGTGGGAACTCGCCCATGGAGGCAAGAGGCATGCCCTCCATGATGCTGTGCTCACCCCTGGTAGCTGTTATCCAAGTCTTCCATTTAGGCTCTCTGCTTGGGCACTGGAGATATGAGATGTGCTCCCCCACAGCAGAAAGTCCAAGAGAACTGTTCGGGAAATTTCTTAGCCCTAAGAGAACGGGTCCAATTGCTCTTGGACCTCCGCAGGTCCATACTGTGACCAAGCACTGCTTTTCATAAGGTTGGAACTATTAGCTGATCATCCAGGTAGGATCGTGGAATTGTTTCTAATTCTAATTCTACCCCCTCTCTCATGATAGGTAAGTAGGTAGGTAGAGAGAGAGAAATACACACACACACACACACATATATTTTTACTTCTTTCTTTTCAACTCGGTGAGAAAACACCCAACTTCTAGCTTAGCAAGCCCCCATCTGAAAGGAATGTTTGAAGTAATAATCAGTCATCAACTGATTCTTTATCTCCG
The DNA here is from genome assembly GCA_028534135.1 of Potos flavus. Classification (NCBI taxonomy): domain Eukaryota; kingdom Metazoa; phylum Chordata; class Mammalia; order Carnivora; family Procyonidae; genus Potos; species Potos flavus. Next base: position 46,185,902 of record CM052891.1, read on the forward strand.
TCTCACAAATGGAGAATGTTTCTTGCTATCTCCAGCCATGTGTTAATAGTTTCTCTGAGGTCACCTGTACAGATAGATCTTTTGAATTTCCCTTGGAACACATGTGGTTTTAAGCTAAATGTTAATTGGAAACATTTATAGTGTCAAACATTTGATTAATGCTCTGGGTTTTAATTGAAAGGAATAAGCATTTCTTAAATCAGCTTTTCACAGTAATAAAGCTTGAAAAAAAAAATTCCTAGAATAGGTTAAACATTTATTTGAAAACCAAATAATATAAAAAAAAATCTTCATCATGTATACTGATTTGCCATCACCCCCTTTAAATATTTTGGGGACAGTTATCAGTCAATTGATAATTTAAAAAAAATAAGCAGATGCCAATAAACACAATACAGGACAGTTATCAGTCAATTGATAATTTAAAAAAAGTTAAGCAGATGCCAATAAACACAATACTGCTTTTAGCTGACGGCCAGTAAAAATTCAGAAACACACTGAAGGTGATTCCGTTCTAACGTTGAGTTTTTGGTGTGATACAGAACATTCTACGTGTTTCACACTTTGAACAACCCAGTCTCAGACAGGGAGACCCAACTGTCTCCGCGATGAGAGTTGCCGTGTGTGCCTGGGACCCTCTCGATTGAAACAATTAAGATGCGGTTCGGGGACTGAGCATAGGGTAATATTCTCCAGGTGTGAGAAGTCCAAAAAGGGGGACTCAGCGGAGTTCAGAAGAAGGTACATTCTTGACTTTAATTTTTGTTCCTAAAGAACCCAAATTGGGTCTCCAGATGGTGCCCTGTAGACATAATTAAGCGTTGCCATAAATCACATGCGAGTGACACGGCAATTATTCTCGAGGGTTCTCACCCCCTCCCCCGTCAGGTGCTCCGAGAGACACACTGAGGCGTTCTTTCAGGTGTCCGGGAACGACGATGTACCACCTATTAGGGGCCTGCAGGGGGATGCCACATTCACTTTTCACTGTCAGCCAGGACAGCTAATAGATCCAAGATGTAGGCTGGCGTGGAGATATTAGTCCCCACTGCCGCCTTGCTCTCAGGACAGCGGACAAGCCAAGTAAGGGGGGGAAAGTGTCACAAGGCCATACCTACATAATTGCGCCGTGTGAAATGGGAAAACGTAAATATGCCCACCAGGTTTTTGATTTTCACACCACCGAACAACTCACTTTCCTTTTTTTT